>PVKB01004618.1:0-132553 GCA_004027205.1 Ctenodactylus gundi
CCAGTCCAGCACCGCCGCCAGTCCGCAGCCCCCCGCCCAGTCCGCCGACGCCGCTCGGTCCTGGACCCCGACCCTCCCGGGACCGCCGCCCACTCGCAGAACCCAGCCCGGTCCGGGGCCCCAACCTCTCGGGGCCCCGCCCACTGCAGAGACCCCAGCTCGGTCCGAGACCCCCGCCCACCTCCGGGACGCTCGCCCTGCCCGGGGAAGATCAGCCGGTCCGAGCCGATCGCCAGGTCCGGGGTCCCAGCCTAAGTCCGCAGACGCCGCCGGACGCAGGACGCCCCGCCGGCCCGGAGACCGCGCCCGACGCCTCACCTCAGGCCGCCGCCTCGCAGCGTGCTCGGGGAGCCGGCGCCGGCCGGAGGAGCGCAGCCCGCAGCCCGCAGCCCGCGTCCCAACAATGGAGCCCCGGGGCGGGGCACTGCGCCACTTAGCGCGTCTGGATCCGCCACTGGAGCCGCCGGCTCTGCGCAGGCGCGGCCGGCCCCGCCCTCTGCGCTTGCCCCGCCCCTCGGGCCGGCCCTCCGCCAATGGGAAGGGAGATCCCCGGAGGAGGCGTGCCCAGGAGAAACAAAGAGAAGCTGGGCGGGGCCCGCTGGCGGGGGCGTGGCCTAGGGTGGGATCCGCAGGCAGGGGGCGGGGCCGCGGGGGCGGAGGTCCGGCCGGGAGGACCAGCAAGCTGACCCAATTCCCGCTCGGGCCGGCCCTCCTTCACGCCCACTGGGACTCCACTGGGCCACCGAGACACCTCCCTAATTCCGGTTTTGGGTCTGTAGGGCCGACATAGGCCTCCTCGACACAGGGGGAAACTTGAGGCCCGAGGAGGGAGACCCCCGGCTGCCCGAAGCCAGAGTCCTGCCAGACCGCTAATAGGCCGGCATGGCGGGGCTGGCCTGTAATTCTGTCACTCTGGGAGGCCGAGTCAGGAGGATTGCCAGGAGCCCAGCCTGGACGATATAGGGACTTGGCAGCGCCCCGTCTAAAAATCAAAAATGAAAAATAAAGCCAAAAGGCTGATGAACGTAGTTCGGTGCAAAGGGCCTGGGTACAATCCCCAACCCATACCAGGACGGGAGGAAAGGCCCCAAAGTAACCTAGTCCCAGCCCCTGGTTCATCTCTTGGTCATTCTGCAAACCTGCGGGAAGCACGCAGGGGACGGCTGGGCGTGGAGCAGGACGGCGCGTGAGGAGCACTGGCCTGTGGGCGCCAATTCCTTGCCACTTCTGGGGCTGCGGAAGGGCCCAGGAGCTTGGCAGGCACTTCCCCTCCTGCCTCTGGGCTTTCATTTCTGGAATTCCCCACCCGGGCTCCTTGCCCTCTCCAGCCCCATCTGTCCAGGCCCGAGACTCGAGAGCCTCCGCCACTTGGTTGAGCTTTCTGAAGGGCAGACCCTCCTTCTGATCTTGGCCTTTCACCTGGGGTAGGGAGCCAGCGGGGCCCACTCCCCTGCCCACCCACCCGCACCCTCACCAGCCAGCCTGGCACCCCCACACACACACCCAGAATTTACCCACCTTCTCTGGTCACTGCCAGGTCCCAGCTCAGCCCTGCCCTCCCCAGACCCACATGGCTCTCTGAGTAGCCCAACCTGCTCATGGTCAAAACCAAGTGCCACAGCCAAGACCTGGCCTTCTTTCCCCGCGCCCTACCTACCCAGCAGGCCCCTCCCAGCCCGGCCAACCTTCCTGGGCAGGCCTCTCCGCCAGCCCGGTGCCGCCCCTAGGGCCCCACAGGGTCTCGCTCTGTAGTCTAGGCTGGCCCTGAACTCACCACAGTCTTCCTGCCTCAGCCTCCCCTGAGTTCTTGGGTTACAGTCACACACTGCCGCGCCCAGCTTCTCCCCAGAGTTCTGGGCTGGACACTCCTGCCGGGTTCCCTGTTCCCAGTCCCGGCCCGGCCACCGGGGGAGGGGAGGTGGGTGTCACGGCGCAGAGCACCCTGGGAGCAGGATGCCCAAGGTTCATCTGTGTCCCCCTGCGTTGTCACAGGTGCCCCGGCAGAGGCCAGCCACCAGCAGGCCTGCCTTGTGGGAGCTGAGGGGAGAGGGCGCCGGGGATGTCATGGCTGAGGTGACACCCCAGCCCAGTCACCAAGCTGACGAGAACCCCCTCCCCCCCAGAGGCTCACCAGTGAGCAGATGGAGTCAAGCGAGACCAAGTCGCTTAGACGAGGCCGCCCACAGCATTTCACAGCCAAACCGAACCCTACGATGCCAAGGATGAGCCGGGCCCTACACAGGCTCGGGCCTGGGACCTCAGCGCCCCGGAAAGCCGAGGCAGGAAGATTGCATGTTTGAGCCCGACTTGGGCAACTAAGCAAGACTGTCTCAACAGACACACACCAGAAAGCTGGAGTGGCAGCTCCATGCGGAGACCCGGCTTGGGTCCCCGCGCCACAGAATTAATTAATATTAGCTATGAGGCTGGCACTTCCATGGATCTCTGGCTGCCAGCCCACATGGACGGCACAGCTTACACCTAGCGATTCCCTCCCAGAACCTGTCATGGCTCGCACCTGAGTCCCCTGCACAAGGGTCCCGCCCTTCCTCCCCAGCGGGTCCCACCTGCCCTGGGAGGTGGCAGCGCTTCTCCTGTCTGACGTTGGTCGCCCTGGAGGCCCCAGCGTGCTGGTGCCAGGCGCGGCTCGCTGACTCAGGTCTGTGATTCTTTCTTTCTTTCCTTTTCGTTTATTTTGAGGCAGGGTCTCACTGTGTAGTCATGCTGGGCCTGGGCTCGCTATGGAGCCCAGGCTGGCCTCAGACTCAGGGCAATCCTCCTGCCTCAGCCTCCTAGGAATGCAGGAGTGGACCACCATACCCCGTTCATCTTTATGTGTTACTGGGGAATCAAACCCAGGGCCTTGTGCATGCGCTAGTCAAGAGCTCTAACCACTGGGCTGCATCCCCTTAGCCCGTCTTTATTTTTTAACTTTGAGACAGAGTCTCACTAAGTCACTAAGGTGTCCAAGCAACTTGTAATCCTCCTGCCTCAACCTACCCGATATTACAGCCCAGGCCACCAGAGCCGGCAAACCTGTGCATTTTGACACAAAGGTGTGAGTTATGAAAACACATATGCAAATGAGTAGACCCCCCAGGGAGCTCCTGAGAGCAGTGGCGTCACCGTGGCACTAGCCCACATGGCCCCGTGTGACCCGGTGTGTCGAGGACAGAGAAGGCAAGGTGCTGAGGAACATGGGGGCCTAGAACATGGGGCATGACTTCGCCATCAACCAGGCCTCTGTGAGGTTCCCCACCCCGTGTGTCTGGGACTCAAGGTGCTCGCAGCCACAGGTGGCAGCTGCCCCGGCTGCGCCCGACAGCAAGGTGTGCGGTTTCCGGGAGCCGCACCCAGCACACTGTCCGCTCAGAGGAGTTGCGGAAGACAACGTTGTCACAGGTGAGGTGGAGGTGCTGGTTGCTTCCCCACCTCGGCCCACGCAGGCATCCTCACACGGAGCGTGCGACCCGAGACCCTCACACGCGCTGTCCAAGGTCAGGCTGGGCTCCCCGGAGAACCTAATGTCGCCACTAATGTGGCAGGAGGGGCGCTCAGGTGGTCACGTGAATGTCGGGCTGCAAAGGCACAGCTCGTCCCTTCTGTGGGGTCCGGTTCTCTAAGAGGGTGTCACTGGCTGTGACAGGCCCTTGGGGGTTCGGTAGACAATCAGGACGTGGCCCAGCAGTAGATCGTAGGCCACTTGCCCTGCCTCTCCAAGCCTCAGTCCCCGTATCTGCCCAACGGTCACAGCGCCAGTTCACACAGCTGTAATGAGCGTCTGCGTGAGACTCCCTCGGTTCCCAGGACGGGCAGGCCCCGAGTCACCGCCAGGTCTGACCACAGGAAGCTGGCGAGGAGACGCCGATGACCGCAGGGACACCAAGAAGGGAAGCCGGGCAGGCCAGGACTGAAGCAGCAGGTGTAGCGGCCGGCAGGCGCCTCATGAGGACAGAGCGTCCTTTTGTTTCCGTCCACCGTGAAACGACCCCTGTGAGACAGCATGCTCATTCGGGGCCTGCTCGGATTCCAATGCCATGGGCACGCTCCTTGCTTTCTAATCACATTTTACGCGGAACACCCACTGATTCCAACGGGGCCTGCAAGGCTTGGCCAAAATCGTGATGTCCCGCTTAAGTCCATCAGGAACGATGACTTGGTCTTTCTAATGTAGGCAAGATGTGTCCCCCGAGCCCACTCGTCTCCCCTTCCCACTGTTTTCCACTCCTTCAGAGTCCGATGCCTTCCCCAAAGTACACGGCCACAGTGAGCACCTCCTCGGGACATCTTGGGGAGACACAGCTCTCTGCAGCTCGGTCTCCCCTCGGAGTGTTGAAGGAGAACTCTGAAAGCAGACGCCACTGGGACAGGGAGAATTCTGCAGCATGTCACAAAACAGAATAACAAGGTATCATTATCAATATTAAGGTGTACACACGACTGTACCCTGTTATTTTGCTTTGTTTTGTGACCCTGGGCAGGAGCCTCAGGCCTTCACACTGAACTACATCACCATCCCGTTTTTATGTTTAATTCTGAGATACAGTCTCACCAAATTGCTCAGTTGCCCAGGCTGGGCTCAAACTTGTGGTCTTCCTGCCTCAGCCTCTCAGAGTGCTGGGGTGACAGGCCTACACCACAGATCCCAGCCCATATCTCAATATTCTAACAGATAAAGAAATGAACAGTAATTTCTGATTGAGTAGAGGTTACCACAGGAATGCAAAGATGGTTCAATGTTAGAAAATACACGCCTGTCATCCAGTACTCTGGGAGGCAGAGGCCGGAGGATCGCAAATTTGAATCCAACCCGGGCACCTTTGTGACTTAGCAGGACTCAAAATCAAAATTAAGACATGGGCTGGGGATGGAGCTCAGTGTGCAGACCTTGGGCTAATCCACCCTACTATGAAACAAGAGAGAAAATACATTGCTTTTTTAGATTATAGAAAGGTCTTCCAAGGAGCAAAGCACATGATTGTATCAGAGGACGCTGAACAGGCATTTGATAAAATATGGCACATATTTTTGATTTTTAGAGGATACCCAACGAAACAGAACTAGATGTGTGTGAACGGGAACAGCCCAGCAGTCGGCCCCAGCAGCGGCCTGTGGGCAAGGGTTTGAGAAGGCCCCGGCCTGAGCCCCTGTGCCGTCACGGGACACCATGCCTGACCCCCATGACCGCACAGAGGAGAGGTTCATCGGAGGTCACAGTTTCTGAGGTCTCGGTTTGTGCACAGTCGGCTGGCAATGGCAGAGGGGCCTGGCATGGAGACCAGGGGCTTGCCCACGCGACCACACAACACAGCTGAGGGGCCCAGAACTGCTCTCGAAAGTGACCGGAGTGATGAGATCAGGGTGCTCAAAGCAAGTGGTTATTTTACGAAGGTTTACAGCAATGCATCTTTTACTGTAATGAACATTTTCATTTAAATATTCACTCTGTGTGCGTGTCCGTGTGTGTGCATGCCTGTGCATGTGTGTGGATGTGTGCATGTGCGGTGTGTCACAGGGGTCCAGCCCAGGCCCTTCACAATGAGCTACATTGCCAGCACATTTTTTGTTGTTGTTGTTGTTGCCCAGGCTGGGCTCAAACTTGTGATCCTCCTGCCTCAGGCTCCTGGAGTGCTGCGGTTAGAGGCCTGTACCACCGGGCCTGGCTACTCAATATTTTGATGAAACTCGACAGCACCAGAGTCAGATCTCTGAGCTCTGGAGCAAGGACATGTGCCCCGGAGTCACCTGACATAGGAGCGGAGCAGACCGACCACAGGCCTTGAGATGCGACTCGGTGGCTCAGTGGGAGCCAGTCCCAGGCAGTTTCAGCAGGGAGGGGACAGGGACGAGGAGAAGCCACCAATGGGCACTTAGTCCCTGGGGTCCACCCAGCAGGGGCCGTCCTGGAGCTGACCCCACCAGGGAGGACCTCACTGGCCAAGGTGGCTCCTGGCTTCTCCGGGGAGTGACCCTCGCACATGCTGAGCAACAGCCCAGGCCCTGTCACGGACACCTGCACCAGAGGCCCACAGATAACAGAGAGGGGCGCCTGAGGGACCCTCCCTCCCTGACAGGGCACCAGAACCACCCAGCTGAGGGGGCGGGGCCTCCCCAGGGCCAGGGTGGGCCTGCACACAGACTCACGCTGGGCTGCTGGCCTGGCTCCTGGATGCAACCCCTACTTCCGGTCCCCAGGCCTCCTCAGCCTGCTTCTTCCGCCCGGCCTGGATGGCCCTTCCCGCCACCCCGCCCTTTGCTGGCTGACCCCCACGCACTCCTTGGACTGGCTCCAGGGAGCTGGGGCTGGAGGCCTCCCAGACACCCCGCCTCCTGCTGTCAGGCCCATCCCCTCTCCTGCCTCCCTCCTCCAGGCTGCCAGGGGCTGCTGCGGCCTGTTGCTCCCACAGACAGTCTCCTCTGGCATTTGCCCTGTGGTCAGGGAGGGTTCTCATTACCTGGTCTTCGAAGTTAGGACAGAGGGCATCCTACCACAGAAGTCTGCAAGGAAGTTGTCTCCTTAAAGTGCCGAGGGATGAATAGGAGTTTCCCCAGAGGAGACACGGCCACATCCAGCTTATGCGGTGCTGGGGGATCAACCGCAGGCACTTAGCACCTGCTAGCCAAGCCCTCTCACCGCTGAGCCATTCTTCCAGCCCACGATTTAGCTTCAAATCTTTGTGCCTTGAAGGTTAAGTAGCCCTGAGAGTCACCTTCCTGTTGTCGACATCGGTCCTGGCCGAGAGTCCGCGTGGGGATGGGGGCTTTAGGAACAATTTAGTGCCATGTGCTTGCAGGTGCCCGTTTGTGCCCCAGGGTGCGTGGTGCGCTGTGGTGCCCTGCCCTCCCGATCTCGGGGGCTGAGCACCCGAGCCCCAGTCCCCCAGGTCTGGAGGCCCATGCTGCAGGAAGACCAGGCTGCGTCACAGCTGGATGCTCTCTGACCTCCAGTCATGAGAGACAGGATTCCATCGGAACCAGCCAGTTCCCCGGGGTCTGCAGCGGCGGCCTCCAGCTGGGGCCCTGGTCCAGTGCCATTCCAACACTGCCTCCCCAGGGACAGTGCCAGGTCCCACAGCCGGGGTCCCCACTCTCTCCGCTCCCCACGCTACCAGGGCCAGTTCCAAGTGCCAGCTGGCTTTGGCTTCTGAGCAGCCTGCTGTCATCAAGTTCCCGGGGCCTGGTCAGGTTCAGCTCACGTGCTGGAGCGGCTCACAGAACCCAAGGCTCAGGGTGGCACCAAGTTCACAGACGGAGAAATGCCCCTGAGGGGCAGGGGGGGTGCTTCTCGCCAGAGCCCTTCCTGAGCTCGGCTCTCTGGACCCCCAATACCCAAAGAAGAGGGAGGGAGGGAAAGGAAAAAGAAAGAAAGGAAGAAAGAGACAGGAGTTGGACAATGCAGGGATTTTAGGAATGGCACGCCAGAAACAGAACATCTGTTCCCAAGCTCCCACCTGCCTACCCCAGGCCACACTTGGCTTGGTCTTCTGCCCCAGCCAGCAGCTGCCGATGGCACTAACCTCCTCGCTCAGAGCAAGCCCAAGCCTGTGCCGGGAGTGTGGGGACAGGCAGGGCAGTGAGGTGCACCAGCCTGCAGTGACCCCTGCCTGCCCGTCCCCAGGTTAGCAGCTTGCGGCAAGTGACTTGGACAGGAACACGGGAGATCAGGATCCCCCGAGCCTGGACAGAGGACAGACAGGCCCGCGCAGGTCTTGGGCATGGCTCGGAAGTGCCACGTGACTCCTCTACTCATGGCCTGCTGGCCTGAACCAGCCCCGTGACCCCATACCACTGCAGGGGGGCCACCACCAGAGCAGGGGGGTCCCAGTGCCAGGCAGGCCTGGTGGCACAGGGCAGGGGCTCTGTTGCACAGTACTGCTGGGCACAGTCCTGGTGTCCCAGAGCCAGAGGGTGTAGAGGGCAGATCCCTAGCAGGAGGGCATCTCTGACCTTGAGAGCAGAGCAGGCGGGAGTCCCGGCTCCTGAGGGGCCTGTCTGGGCTGCGGGGCTTCCAGGGGCCTAGGCTGCCTGCTCGCTCATCTGCGTGAGTTGGGCAGACCTACATGGCCCCTGCCAGACTGTGGCCAGCCGCCTTCTGGCTCTACCTTCCCATGACCCCAGCGGGGCCACCCTCCTGTCTCAGCGTCCCTGGGAGGTCTGATGGGCAGCTGCACACCACTGGGCCTGGCCTGGCTTGTCGGGTTTCTTGTGCACCTTAATTTGGGGGCTGCTTCTTTCCCCTTTCCTTCTTCTGTCCTTAGCACCCCCTTTTTAAATTTCTTGTGTTGCGATAGGCTCTGGCTAAGTCGCCCGAGGCTGGGCTTGAATTTTCTCACTAAGTGTCCACACGGGACACTGCGGTCCTCACGGAAGGGATGAGGCAGCGCCCAGTCCAGCTTCCCCTGGCACGCATGCTGTGGGTCACTGGAAAGCACCCCAGCCAGGCTGGGGGTTCGAGTCACCGGAAGGCACACGGGACCAGTCAGGACCTGTGGAAATCTTTTTATTCTGGGCTTTGGCCACAGTGAGGGACAGTTTTGTCTCCCAGACTTAGAAAGTAATGGTGAGGGGTGGGGGGGGCTACAATTCCCGGGATCGCGTGGGGCAGCCGGCCCTCAGGGTGTCGGCACGGCACGCAGAGGAAAAGAGACGCAGGGAAACGCGGGAGGGGTCGAGTTCACAGGACACGGCGGCTGCAGTCGTGCGGCCCAGACCCGGGAGAGGCTAAGGCTGGGCGCGCACTCCCTCACGGGACCGTACACTACCCTCCGGACACGCGTCCTCCGAGGTGGTGGGAAGCTATACTTTTTAATAAAATAAAAACTTCTGTGCAACTGGAAAGATATCCTTTAGGCATCTAGGGGAAGGTGCGGTGGAAGGAGGCAGCGTGTGGGGCCCTAGTGTGAGCGCTGTCAAGAAACGCCCAGCCCCAGAGACCTGTCGCCGACAGCTGGGGTGGCCCGTGTCACCCTGGCACCCACCCGGCTGCTCGCCACACTCTCCCGCTCCGGGCCTGAGTCTGGGGCCAGCACCGCGCCCACCCCGATCCGAGCGGCCGCCCCTCTGGAGTCAGTGCCCGCTACAACCAGCTACCTGCACACCTGTGGCCCAGCACAGGGCGGCGCCCTCAGGGGAGGCCGGGATGGGACTTCCCAGGACCCTGAAATCAGCCACAGCGGGGGTTGGGGGTCAAGCTCGTGACGAGGCCCTAAACTACAGGCAGGAGTGCCGCTGGCACAAGTGGGGCGCTGTGGTTGCCCGGCCTTCGTCCCACTGCAGGTCCGGCCCGGGTCCAAGGGGCAGGGGTCCGTGTCCGGCCACGCCCAAGGCCACGCCCAAGGCCGCGCCGTCAGAAAAGCAGAGCTTTCTTTTTCAGGTCGTTTCTCTTCCACAGCGCCAGCCGGTCAAAGTCCTCGATGCTCATCCCAAAGACTTCCCGGAATTCCTCCTGCGACAAGTGTCTCTGCAGACACGGAAAAAGACTGGTGGTTAGCGGCTCTGCAGACACGCGCCCGCCACCGGGCAGCCTCTGCGGCTCTGCCCCCGGACAGGCTGGTGGTGTGGACAAAGTGGCCAGGGACTCCAGCGACTCCTCGATCCCTCGTCACTACAGCCGGGGGGCAGGCTCTACTAGGGTCACACAGGGACTGGCTGCGCGCGGCGCCCTACACTCCTGGTTCTCGGGTGCCCCTTCCCTGCAGACCCGGCTCCCGGCCCGCAGAGACAGGGCCCTTGGCGCATCGGTGTGCCCTCATTACCTCAAGCTGACACACGGCACTGCTCAGGGACAGATACTGTTTGTGAACCCAGGTGAGAGGTTCTGACCCCCAGCTCTAGCTGAGGAAGCCAAGGTGTGGCCAGCCTGGAACCCAGCGCGAATCCCTCCTCATCCCAGCCTATGTGTGTGTAGCCGGAGTGACAGACGTGTGTCTCAGAGTCCAGCTCTTGAGCCCGGTACTATAGGGAGGCTGCGTGGTTGGTAGAGCCCCTGCCGGGGTGCCCAATGACTGAGCTGGCCCTGGGGCCTCCAGTCTGAGTCCATACATGGGGTCACCTTTGAGCCCCCTCGTGGAGCCCAGGGAGTGTAGGGCCCCGGGTTGGGCAGCCCTTAGCATCAGCCCAGCCACAGGTGGCACGTGGGTGTGTGCCATCAGCCGGTCCATGCTGACTGAGGCTCTGTGGGGCCCCCTCCCGCTTCTGTCCCCTCCCCGGCTCTGCCTGACCCGCTCTGCCACACACGCCCTCCCCAGGAGCCCTGCAGCAGCTGCTCCTCAGCCCGCCAGCCCTGGCCCCAACAGTCTCAGGCCTCCTGAGCTCTGAAAAGACTCCCAGGTGCCTGGGGCCTCTCACATTGCAAGCTGCTTCCCGGGCTCCACTGGGACGGGCCACCTGCCCCGGGCCACCTTGTACCACCTGCTGCCAAGCATGGCCTGGCATAGCTTGGTGAGGAAGAAGGGGGTAGGGCCTCTGAAGTGGGCACCTGGGTGACCGGCCCCTCTCTGCCTCAGTCCACACCGGAAGACCCGTCAGGGGTCTGGACATGCACATTCACAGTGGGATTCAGAACAGCCCACGCGTGGTAACCACTCGATGTTCCAGCACAGGCTGCAAACACCTGGTCACAGGAGCCTGCGTGTGTCCCGTGAGGTTCCATCGGTATAAAATGTCCAGACCCGGTAGGCCCACAGGGACAGGGAGTAGACTGCCACAGCTAGGGCAGGAGAGAGAGACAGTGTGACCGCGTGTGGACAGTGTGGAGTTTCCTCCTGGTGATGAGAACATTCTGGAATACCCCAGTGGGGACGGCTGCACACGCTCATGTATGTAGGGAATGTACCAGCTTGGTGTCAAAAGGTTAAACTGGTGAATTTTACCATGATTAAAAAAGAAACACTTTTTGTTGTGTTGTTGCGGTATTGGGAATTGAACCCAGGGCCTTCACTCCAAACTACATCCCCAGCTCTTTTCTTGTTTATTTGAGACAGGGTCTTGCTAAGCTGCTAAGCTGCTCAGGCTGGACTTGAACTTGAGATCCTCCTGCCTCGGCCTCCCAGAGTTCTGGGATGACAAGGCTATACCATGGGGCCTGACTAAAAAACAAAGCAATTCTTGCCAAAAAAAAAAAAAAAAAAAAAAGCCATTTCTTCAACTTGGAAACCAAGCAACTGATACTGAAGGGCTGGGAGAACAGGTAAGGTGACACCTGGTGACCTCTGAGAGGCCAGAACACTGTCGCTGCCATATGGCGATTTTTGCAGAAAATCCCCAATCCTGTGTGCCATATGCTGGCTTTTGGCGCCTAGCTGTTGGGGTGATTTCAAACAGAGAAGTCAGTACTCCCCAGCCAGAGCACTGAGCCCAAAAGCTGCTGACTGAGTCTGGGCGCGGAGACCCCACATACACGCGGCGTCTGGGGCGTGGGGGTGGGGCAGGCACTCGGCCCCTTGCCGCCCTTGGGACTTTGCCAGCCCGCTCTGCAGCAAGCAGTCCTTTGGCCACTGACGTCTCTCAACTTGGGGGTTTCTGACAGCAGTGTCCAAAGTCACAGTCCCAGCCGAGAGCCTCCCTTACCTCCGGCCTCCTAGTAAAGCTTCTGAGGCCACAGTGGGCTCAGGACCAGCCTGGGCTCCATAGCGAGCTCACAGTCAGCCTGGACTAGAGGGAAACCCTGTCTCAGGAAAAAAAAAAAAAAAAAAGCTTCTGAGGCTGGCCATGCAGAAGAGCACATATTTATAATTCCCATGCTCTGGGAGGCTGAGGCAGGAGGGTTACAAATTTGAGCCCAGCTGGACACCTTAGTGACTCAGCAAGATCCTGTCTCAGGACAGTCAGAGCGACAGTAAAAGGCTGAGGATGACCTCAGAGGGCTTTGGGCTCGGTACCGATACAGGAAAAAAGGTTTTGGGATAGCCTGGTGCTCAAGGAGAGCTCCAGGAATGCGTGTTCAGGGAAGGTGCCAACCCACTCCAGGGCACCCCGATCCCCACCAAGCTCAACGTGCTCCTAGGAAGGAGATGTCAGTGACCTGTGTCCTCCCACAACCCACCTGTCACGGCTGCCCCTGCTCCAGTGCTGGGCTGACCCTGTGGGCCTCGGGATCCGGCTCTACATCAGCAGGGGCTCCAGGGCCAGCGAGGGGCCAGCAAGGGCCACTGTCCTCCTAGGGCTGGCCTGGGCCCACCCACCTGCAGGAGGAGGGCCTCCCAAGGGGCAGTGTGTCGCAGCCACCGTGTGCCGCGGTCAGCTTGCAGTAGCCTCGCCCCCCGCGCCAACTTCCCCTCACAGGAGGGCAGTAAAGATGCTAGTGGGTGGGTCAGAGGGGCTGGAAGGGGATCCAAGACGGAGCACTTCCATAACGGGACAAGGGCCTTGACGGGCATCGCTACAATCCTGTTAGAGCCCAGCCCCAGCTCCGTTCACAGAGCACCATGACACGGACACATCACGGACATTCCTGGGTGACATACTGGGGACTCGGGCCGCCAGCTCCAGAACCAGGGCCCTAGCATGACCCAGGACCTGAGGACACTAGCAAGAAATGTTCCTCAAAGGCCCCCCTGCCCAGAGCTGGGACACGGCTCAGAGGAAATGCTTCTGCCGTGCAGGTGTCCCCCACCCCCCAGGCTCACCACAAGAGGGACACAGGCCTCAGGCGACACCGGCTTCCCGCTAGGCCAGGAAGATATGCTGGAATTCCAGAGGAACTTCTGAATAAAATGTTGGCAAGCACCAGAATTACCCTGTTCCTCCCTCCAGCCCAGAACGCTCCCGTGTGCACGAAGGATGTCCAAACTCGCACTCGGCACAGAGGCCCTGGTGGTGCTGCCCATCTTCTTGCTTGAGGACGTAACTCCATCCGTCCCACAGTAGCATCTGCCTGGCCAGGCCTGGGCACACACCAGGCATCCTGAACTCTGGGAGGCTGAGGCAGGAGGATCCCAAGTTCCAGCCCAGCCTGGTAACTTAGAGGCTGTCTCAAATAATAAAAGGGCTGGGCACAGGGCTCAGAATGAGGGCGCTGCTTCCAATCTCCACTACCATTAAAAAAATAATGAAATAGAAACCAGTAGCATTACCTGTTCTTCTACATGGCCACATTAATGTCCTGGCTGAGTGGTCATTAAGGTCACAAAAACCAAGCCAAGTGCAGCACTGGGATTGGCAACCGCGGTGTCCACAGGCTCAGGGACTCATCAGCCCTGCACCAGCAGCTCCCCCAGTCCCTACAGATCCCGACTCAAAGGTCACCTCCTCCAGAGGTCCTTCTGGATTGCCTTGGGCCCTTGTGCTAAGTGCCCTGCGGGCTGGCTTTGAGCTTCAGGGGCCCACAGCAGTCCGCTGGGGGTCTCCCACCACCAGCCCAGGGACAATGTGTGCTGGCCTTCAGCACCTGCAAAAGGGACTGAATCCACCTGCCGGCTGGCACCCCGGCTTCTCCTCCGCCTGGGGCCACAGGCATTTCCTTCCCTTCTGGGCTCCCAGCCTGCCACCTTGGGTCTCTGGAAGTAGAGGGTGCTGTTCTTGTCAGACCTGCCAGGTGGGTTTTAACAAAGGAAGCTTTCCCTGCCCGAGGGCCAGCTTTCTGGGGACGCTGCACGCTGGCCAGCAGTGCTGCCAACCTTCCTGGCCTTGTCTGCAGACCAGGTTCCCTCCGCAAAGTCATCGCGTCGGGGTCTGTCACTATGTTCCTCAGCCTTTTCTTTTTTCGTGGTGCTGGAAATTGAGCCCAGGGCCTTCCCAAGGAGCTACATCGACACTCCGTTTTTAATTTTGATTTTGAGACAGAATCTTGCTAAGTCACTAAGTTGCCCGGGCTGGGCTCCAACTTGTGAGACTCCCGCCTCCACCTCCCGGAGTGCCGGGATGACAGGTGTGCACCGCCAGGCCCAGCACTTTAGCCTCTGGAGCTGCTGGACCCTTGGCTCCGAGCTCTGCGGTGTCCGCACGGCCCTCCCGTGGTACTGATGAGCCGGACACCACGCTCATTCCCCGCCTGCCCTTACCTCCAGCCGCGTCCGGTCCACGTCCTTGGGCAGCTTCACGCGGATGCGGTTAGTCACGATGAGAGAGTCGTACGGATAGATCTGTGGGAGAGAAAGTACACGTCCTGGGAGGAGCGGGTGGGTGCCAGGGCCAGAGCTGGGCTGGCGAGCTGCGGTACGTACCTGCGTCTGCTTGGGGCATGAACATTTTACAGGGAAAGCACACAGACAGGGGCTTTTAACCTGAGCAGGCGTGGCCCAGAGGGGACAGGGAGGTCAGGCAGGCAGTGGCCTTTCTTACCTTGTACTCTGTAAGAAAAAAAGCACAGAGCACAGGGTCAATTTAGGGTCCGCCAGGACCCATCCCAAAGGCGGGAGCCAGCCCCACCCCAGGGGACACCATGCCATCCCCGCCTGCGGTCGCCCAGCCGCGCACGGCTTCCCGGTCCCCTGGGCAGCCTAGTCTCGGGACACCGAGGGGAGGTGGCATGGTCCGGAGGTTGGAGGCCAGACCGGAAGCTAGGAGGTGGCACTGTGCTCCTCGGCTGTGGCACCATCTCTCCTGGAGGTCTAGACCACCCTGAGAAAGACGGGTCCCTCAGTTTACCCCTCTGCACAGTGGGCACCCAAGGGAAACCTCGGGGGACAGCTGCAGAGACGGACACCATCACCACGACCCGACGCTCTACCCGGAGCCTGTTTCTTTTTCCCGCTCGTGCCTGCTCGCGGTACTGGAGATTTTACCCCAGGACCTTCCCGCTGAGCGACAGCCCCAGCCCGCTTTTATTTTTGATTTTTGAGACAGATCTGTTTGAACTTGCGGTCCTCCTGCCTCGGCCCAGAGCGCTAGGATGCTGGCCTGCCCAGGCCGCTCTGGGACCGGGCTGCCCCCCGTCTCCCCCCTTTCACGACCACGTCCTGCTCCCCGGCTTTAGGAAGCTTTCCTTTTCCTCGTTTTTGCCGTGCCAGGGTGGACACGGGGCCGTGGCACGCTGGTGAGCTGGCCCTGCGAGGCTGCCCTGCGCACCACAGCACCGAGCGGACCCCAGCCCAGCGCGGCCGCGGGGTCGCACGCCGCTCCAGAGGGGAGCCCCGTGACGGGTCCAGTCCTGGGGCCCCCCATGCCGCGTGGTCCTCCCATGTGAGGCCCAGCGCCCGGACTCCCCGCAGAGGAAGAAGCTGGGACAGCCCGGTGCTGTCATCCGCGGCAAACAGCTCATGAGAGCACGAGCCCTGCTCTTTGGGGCGACAAGGAGGGACCCCGCTCAGAGCTGGGCAGGTGGCCTCCAGGCAGCACTGGCCACGCGGCCAGAGAGCCGCTCTCATGATGGTCGCCTCTTGCGCGGAGCCCAGAGACCCACAGTACGCTGGCAGGTACGCAGCGAGGCCGGGTGGGGGCTCGGGCCCTGAGGGCTGCTGGCCCTGCCTTGGTCCCTCCAGGTGTGCAGTGAGCCCACAAGCCAGGCCCACAAGCCAGGCCGGCCCTGCAGCCCGGAGTGGGAGCTCAGCGCGGGTAACAGACGTGGGGTGGTAAGCTGCCCCTCCTGGTCGCCCGCCCGCCTGCTGTGCCCAGAGCCCCCAGCCAGCAGGCCCCAAGGGGCGGCCTCCGGGTGAGACCCCTGCAGCACGTCAGCAATCCCCTGCCCAGCCAGAGACCCGCGGGAGTCCCTGCGGCCTGTACCTCGCGCACCCCAGCTGGCATCCGGCTCTGCTCCATGAGGGGCCACGTTGGCATTCTGGAAAAGAGAGAGAAAGAGGGCGGCAGAGGCCGACTGTGGGTCAGGTTGGGTGCGGGGCCTCCGCGTGGGGCACGGCCTCATAGAGCTCAGAGGAGGAGGCGTTCAGGCTGGTGCCAGATTGCTGGGACCAACGGACGTGAAGGCCAGCTCTGAGCAGTCGTGCCCAGGATGCCTGCCCCAGGGCTGCTGGGGTCTACCCTGGCCCCAGAGGCCGCCAACAGTTTGCCTTAAAGACAACCCCAGGACCCTGGGCTGGCCCTGTGGCTGGCATAGATCCCAGAGGTGGTCACTCCACTATGCCAGGTGTGTGCCCTACAGGGCCTCTGCTCCTGCCGTAGCCATGTGCCCAGCATGGCACCCAAACACCGCTACCCTCGGTGCTCCAGGTTAGACCCAGGACCCATCCTGTGGCCTTGAAGCCCACAAGACACCCAAGGGGGTACACTGGTCACTGCCCGATGGGACCACGCACCCTCCCTGCCCCGTCCCCAGAGTCCTCAGCTACCCTGGTGCACGTGGCCGTGCACTGCTAAGTCCACCCAGCTGGGCCACCAAGGCCCCTGGCATCCCAGCACCCCAGTAGGCGACCATTTGGAGGGTTCAGGAAGTCTGGCGACTGACAGTAACAGGCACGCAGAGAAGCGTGGAGACAGGAGGTCTTGCCCCCTCTGGGGTACGTCCCGACTGCACGCGGCTTCTCCTACAAACTTTGACATTTTAATGTGTCAAGAGCACTGATGCCCTCCGCTGTCCGCCCCCTCTGCCACCTGAGGAGAGCCACCTACATACGCAGTGCCCTCTCTCCAAGTCCCCAGCACTGCGGGGGCGAGCTGAGGACCCCGGGGCTCGTCGCCTCTCCCCTGGCACCCCTGCCTCCTGCTAGTCCCTGGTGCTTGCACGGGAAGCCAAGGCTGGTCTCGGCTGTGCACCAGCTGCCTTCCCTGTGCACCGAGCCCTGGGACGAAGAAAGCCTGTTATTTATACCCGGTCCCAGAACCCTGCTGAGACAGGGCCAGGGCTGCCGGCCAGCATGGTGAAACTGAGCGCGGGGATTGGGTGTCATCAGAGAGCCGGGCAAGGGGAAGGGAGGGAGCTGTGTGAGCAGGCGGAGGGTCCCATCCCAGGGAAGCTGTTCTGCCAGGACACGCGGTGGCCGGCGGGGAGAGAGGAGTTGAGTCTGGGCCTGGAGGGTGGAGCGGGGAGACTCCAGGTCAGGAGCTCTCCACCTGCAACAGGAAAGCTACGGCCGCAGGACAAGCGGGCCCTCCTGTGGGCCGCGGGAGCCGGCAGGCGGGAACGGTCGAGGGGGTAAGTGCGTAAGTGCAGGGGGGACAGGGTCTGCACCTGTGTGTGTTGGGGGGTGGGGACTGGGATTGGAACCCAGGGCCTTCACACCAAGTTGCATCCCCAGCTTATTTTTACTTTTCATTTTGAGACAGGGTCTTGCTAAGTCACTAAGGTGCCCAAGCGAGGCTCTGACTTAGCGTCTTCCTATTCCAGCCTCCCAGAAAGCTGAGACGCAGGGTCTGTGTCACTGGGCCTAGCTGCATTTTAATTTTTGACATTTTGTTCATTCTGGGTTTTAATTTTCATTTTGACACAAGATCTAGCTAAAAGAAAAGATCACTTAGGTTGCCTAGGCTGGGCTTGACGCTCCCGCCTCAGCCTCCTGGAGTTCTGGGACTACAGGCGCATGCCTGGATCCGCGTTGCTTTTTATTTTTTAACGCTAATTTGTTTGCGTTCAGCTTTTCTTGAAACAAGATCTCACCACGTAGCTATCTGGAGTTCTAAAAGCATTACATGAAAATGTATCTCTGGCCCCAGGACACACCCCCACCCGGGAGTCCGAGCCTGATCCCCTGCCAGGACTCCTCTCTCTGACCTCCCACTTCCGCGACTCCCCACCGGAGTCCCAGAGCAGGTCGGGGACTCAGTGAGTCCTGGCAGCGCCCTTCTGGCGGGCGCCACCTCCACGCCCAGGCCGCCAGCCTGGCTGGACACCCGCACAGCGCGCTGCTGCCATCTGCTGTTGCAGTCTTGTATTACAGACCATCAAACCATGCCACCCAAGGCCCGCTCCAGACACAAGAGTAGGGCGGCTGGGGGGCAGCACGGGATTCTGGGAAGGACGGAGGGAGCGGGAGGCCGCTTCCAGGTGGAAGAAGGGACAGTTAGACTGGTCCACAGCCGCGAAGGCGAGCTGCCCCAGGGCCTTTATGCGGGGAGGGTGTGGCCTCTCAGCACCACCACACCCTGAGCACAGCCGACTGAGTGTTGGGGCCAGCCCACGGCAGCCGTGCCCAGCCCCTCCGTGGAGAACTCACCCCACGGTTCTCGGAGGAAATGCTGGAAATATGTGATTATTATTTGCAGTACTGGGGATCGAGTCTAGGAACTTTACCACGGGCTACATCCCCAGCTCCCTCTGAGTTTTTGTTTTTGAGACAGGGTCTCACTAAGTCACTAAGGTGCCCAGGCTGGGCTCAAACTTGCGATCCTCCTGCCTCAGCCCCCCGGAGTGCTGGGACGACAGGGCTCTGCCACGGGGACTGGCCTGTCCCTTTCCTTGTCCTCATGATTTTAGCATCTCTTTCTTATCCTTTTACTTCTAATTACTTAAAAGTGACTTTCAGCATGTCCCCTGTCATGTCATGATATCTATGACAGTGGTATTTTTTTATTTTTTAATCTCCTGGGACAGTACCTATCTCTCCAGAGAGTATCAGTTCAATTACATTAAGCACCAGGACTTTCATCAAACTATGACATCTTCCAGGATGCAGCCACAGGGACCTGCAGGTGGCCAGGGGCCAGCTGGCCATGTGGGGTGTCTGCCAGTGTCAACTAGCACTGTGGCCATCTTCTGTCCTTGTCCTGAGTAGGGGTGAGCATCCACCTACTGCACAGGCATTTTAATGGCCTCTGGGCCCCTGTGACAAATCTGTCCTGAGCAGGACCCAGGGAGACCCTTGGCCAGGTGAGCTGCTTTCCTGTCCACCACTGAACCACGAGAACCACACAGCTGGCCCAGACCACCGGGCACCCAGGGCTCCCGTTCCCAGCACTGTCCTGAGCGCTGCGAACAGCGTTTCCACCCACAGGCTCCTTCTCCCGTCTCTGGTGTGAGTGGCATTTTGGTCCTACTGCCTTCATCCTTCTTAATTCTGGGCCCCCAGAATCCTTTGTGAAAGTACAACAAACCAAGAACCCCCACAGGTCGATCCCGGCGGCAGAAGACGATCGTCCCAGCACTTCGGGAGGCTGAGGCAGGAGGATCGTGAGTTCCGGCTCAGTTTGAACAACTTAGCAACTGAGTGAGATCTTATCTCAAAAACAAAAACGAGCGAGGGCCATAACTCAGTAGGGACCCTGGGTCTCTGTCCCCAGCACCGCACACACACCAACAAAACCAAATGGCTGGCATCGCGCGCCCTTGGCCAAGCTGCAGGGACCAGCACTCATCGGGAGCCGCGGGGTGCAGGGCCGGGTCGGGCACAGCATGGCTGCACCACGGAAGGACAGGCGCACGTGGTCGCCCAGGCGGCCTTCCCGCCGCGAGTGCGCCTCAGCGTCCTTAAGGTTCTCAGAGCAATGCAGCAAAGCAGCAGACAGCAGCAGTCGGGGAAACAGGACCCTCGAGCCAGGGACCTGCAGGAGTCACAGGAGTCCCACCTCAGACACACGGCTGGCTAAGCAACAACTCCGTCCCCCGAACCCCGGGCCCATGCCCGGGCACCCGCAGTCCTCATGCTGAGCAGTGCACGGCGAAGTGCCTTCCCAGGCGCTCCTGACCTTGCCCAGCCAGAACGGGGGCCTCCTTCCTGCCGAGGTCGGCTGGGACACGCGTGGCGCCATCCAGAATTCCCAACCCAAAGACAAGCTTGCCGTAAGACTGCAAGACTGGTAAGACATTTCGTGATTATGATCCACCCGTGCCTCACAGCAGCTGCCCCGACTGGCGGGGCCTACCGACTTTGCGGCCACCGCGGTGCACAGGCCCGGCGGTCCCCACCCCACTGGGAAGCATATGGTTCTGTCCTCAGTGCTGGGAGGGTGTGGATGCAGCCGCTTGGCAGGCGGATCCGGGGTCATCAGCCCTCCCGGTACAGCACTCGGGGCCACCACCTCTCCAGGGGTTGCCGCCGCGTGGGACCTAAGCATCTCTCCGGGGCCAGCAGGCTGCGACCAGCAGAGTCCACCATCCCCAGCTTCCCTCCCTCGAGCTGAGCAACCCCCCACCCCCAGCACCACATTATCCAGGCTGCAGACACGGCGCCCACCAGCCCAGGGACTGGAGAGCAGCTACAGGGGTGAGCAGAGAACATTCTAGACCACTGTCCCAGCACTGCCCAGCATGGAGCCGGGGCGCTGCGTCCCTGGTGTCAGGAGCCCCTGCACAGCCATCCTGGCCCGTGTGGCCCTGCGGAGGACGAAGGGAGAAGTCCCTGGGAGGACACCATGCCCAGCGCAGCTACATCCAGAAAGGGAAGCGGGGTGAGTGGAAGGGACAGGGTCAGGGTGTGCTGGAGCCAGGCCACACAGCCAGCTGGGGACAGAAATGGGGCCTCGGCGCACCCCAGCCGCGGGTCCATCACAGCCTGTGGAAGACACGGAAAACGGGCCAGCCCCGGGGCCGCTTGCAGTTCCCGGAGGTGAGGCTCGCCCTGGGGGGTGCCGGGGACCTGGACGCTGAGGACGGGTGGCGGCCCTGGGATGCACACCACCCCCATGGTGCTCCAGGACAACACGCAGGGACCTCTCTGCTTTGGGGACTTCTCCTGTGGTGGGCGCCTCTAGTTATGGGTAAACATCCTCAGACTGGAGAGCGGACCTCAGGTGGCAGACGGTCTCGGGGAGCTGTGCGCTTATGGGGTGCAGCTGGTCGGCTTGGGGTACCCCCACCCTAGGGACCCACTCTGTGGGAAGAGGAGGGCTGACAGTGGGCCACCCCTCCCTCCCTCGCCCTCCCTCCTTCCTTTCTTTCCTTCTGGCACTAGGGATCAACTCTGAGCCGGCGCTGAGCAATCTCCCTAGCCCATTATTAGTTTTAATTCTGAGGCAAAGTCTCCCTAAGTTTCTGAGGTTAGGAACAAATGTGCAGTCCTCCTGCCTCAGCCTCCCAGAGTGCTGGGATAACAGGCCTGCGTCACCACACGGGGTCCTTTTCACACGTGCTGCGTGACTAAGCCGGGATCCACAGCCCGTGCCCTCTGCAGGGCCGCTGGGTGCCACGCTGCCTGCGCTCAGCCGCCACGCCCCGACACAGCCCGCTCAGGACTGAGGCCGGAGCGGCCTGCAGCTGGAGCTGGGAGGGAAAGCCCAGTGGGAGGAGACGCGGCCGCCATGGGGCCCGCACTGCGTCACCAGGGCTCGCGGTGCGACTGGTGGCCACCGGAGCAGAGGTCTCTCTGGTGCCTGGGCAGGGCAGACGGCCATCTGTGGCCAGCCTAGTCTGCGCCTGTGGTGGGAATGGCAGCCGTGACGGTGCAGCCCAGAGCCGGCAGTGTGCGGGCTTGTCCTGCCCGCTGCATGGTCACGAGGCCGTGGGCGGGCGTGGGTGGCAGCAGTGCTGGTTAGTATGCTGAGGGTCGGGGCAGGGTCAGTACCTACCCGGAGGTCCAGGCCATTGCTCCTGGGTCCTGAGAGAGAGCCGGGCTGGGCATAGGGTAAGCCTGGAACAGACAGCACAGGTTGGTCACACATGCGCTTGGCCACGCTGTGGGGGTGGAGGTGGTAGCCCGCAGGTGGCCCCATGGTTGTTCCTAAGCTGAGGAGGGAGCCAACTCAAAGCTGGGCAGTCAGGACCCCGTGTCACGCCTGGCCCACGCCCGGCATCCCCCCACTCGCTCCCCAGAGTCTGCCTGCGGCACCTTGCCACAGCCTCCGTGGGCATCCTCAGTCCCTGCGCACACCCGCGGCCCGGTCCTCCGTTGCTCGTGAGAGATCAGAGCAGCTGCTGGACATCGGGACATTGGACAGCAGGAGGCACGTTACGCCCACGTGACACTACAGTTGTGCAGTCCCCCCTCGAGCCCCAGTGTCCCTGTCAGAGGAGTGACGGGCGGGACTGCCCGGACGACGCTACGTGTGAACCACGCGGGCAGGCCGAGCTTCAGGCCACCGAGCTGGCCGCCACCTGGCTTGTGGCCTTAGGTGCGCTCTGGAAGGATGTGCCCGAGGGCAGGAAGAATGGCTCACCTCCCTCTCACATGAGAGGGAGCGCCAGACCCAGAGAGGCTGGCTGCGGCACCCAGGGTCACACGGCAAGTGACTGTCTAGGATCTGACTCCAGCGGGCCAGCATCCGAACGCAGCGCTCCCCAAGTGGTCCCCGGACAAGGCCGCAGCCCGGGTTCACGGCCACCACCACCACGTCCCCACCGCTCCGGGAGCTTGGAGCACCCTGCCTGCGATGCTAGTGACTGGAGCCCAAGCCGACTGTCACCCGAGAGCTCTGTGACAGTTTCCGAGCCCCGTGCTGCCCCAGGGTGGGGACAGGACCCACAGCTTTCCACTAGGGGAGAGCAGACGGGACAGTGCGCTGGGAGACAGCAGCTCCCTCGGGACGCCCAGAGAGACACGCTGCTGCCCCCGGACCCAGGCACGCACCCTGCCTGGTGCCTGGTCTCAGTGGTGCTGCCGGGCCCAGAGAGGCCAGGGGAATTTGGCTAAAATGGAAGAGTCTTAGAAGCAGCCCAGAGCCACTCTGGGAGGCTGAGACAGGAAGGTAACAAGTTTAAGCCCAACGTGGGCAACTCTGCAACTTAGCAAGATCCTGATTCAAAACTAAAAATAAAAGTGAAGGCTCTGGGCTGGACCCCGGGACCCCAGGAGACGATTTTTTAAAAAGCGAGGCACCTCCAGTCACCAGCCGCGCCACACGAACGTGGCTGCCAGGGGTCCCGGGACAGCCTGCCCTTCCCAGAGCACACTCTGCACCCCCCCGGGCCCCCACATCGACCAGGTCCCCTGTGGTCTCGGTGGGGGTGCAGGGCTGAGCAGGGGCACAGAGCAGCCAGGGGCTGAGGGCAGAAGCCACTCCCTGCCTTGGAGTCTCCGCCCCAAGTGGCCTCCGCGGCCTGCTGGATGCCGCATGGTCAGACCTGAGCTCCTGCAGCTGGGACTGTTCCCGCCAGCTGTCTGTCTGTCTGTCACATTTTGATCCTTTCTATTACCCTCCTGTCCTGTCCCCTCCCTGAGTCCCCCTCCCGTCTCTTTTCTCTGCGCGGGAGGTTGAATGCAGGGCCTTTGCTCTGAGCTACATCCCTAGCCTGTTTTTACGGTTTATCCGAGTCACGGTCTTGCTAAGCTGCTAAGGTTGGGCTCCCACCAGCAATCCTCCTGCCTCAGCCTCCCCGGGGTGGTAGAAGGATAGGCTTGCGCTACCAAGCCAGGCCCCTCCCGTCTAACGTAGGACATAGGGAGGAAGACGGTGCTGTGTGGGGCCGAGGCTGGCAGGGAGTGAGCCGCTGTGGGTGGGTGGGTCTCCATGTATTTGGGTCCACGCAGCTGGCCCTGAAAATGGTGGGCGTCCCCGCCGAGGGGAGGGGTGCACGACACCTCGGCCCCATCCCTGCAGGAACTGAGTCCGGGGCTCTGCCGACCCCTTCTCTGCACCCGAGCTGTGCCTCAGCTGCCCCACTGGGTTGGCTGGGGTTTCCCAGGCCACCACCAGGGGCCTGCCTCTCTGTCCCCACCTCTGAGCAAAGGTGCCTCGCCCCTTGGGATCCCTGTGACCCTCCCATGGCCACCTGCTTCCTGTGTTCATGTGCCCTCGCCCGGCTCCCACGCGAGCCCTCCCTGTAACCCGCGGTCTCAGTCACCCAGTGGCTATCTCCTGCTGGCCTCTGTGACTGGGCATGTGCTGGCACTGCCCAGGGCTCCTCCAACCCTGGTGCTGGCAGCTGCCACCTGGCCTCTTCCCGCACGGCCCTGTCCAGTGACCCTGCCCAGCCCCCTTCCCAGGTGTGTCCAGCCTGCAGCCTGCCTTGGTTTTATTTTTCCCCCGTCTTCTTTTCTGAGTAAAAAGACATTATCTTGGGCCACATATAAACTGTATAATTAATGTGTGCAAGTAACAACATTTTTATTATGACATTTAAAAAAGAGAGCAGCTGCAGGCCTAGCCCAGCAGTCAGAGCGCTCGTCTTCAAGCGCAAGGCCCTGAGGTCGATTCCCCAGCACCACATAAGCTGGGCGTGGTGGCACACACCTGTGATCCCAGCACTCAGAAAGCTGAGGCAGGAGGATTGTCATGAGTTCGAAGCCAGCATGGGCTCCATAGTGAGTTCAGGACCAGCCTGGGCTTCAGAGCGAGGCCTCACCTCAAAAAAAAAAAATAAAAAAAAAAAAAAAATTAAATCGAGCAAAGGCAAAAGCCCGGGCATAGGGCAGACGCAGGCTGGACCCAGCTGCTAGGACCTTCCCGACCCTGGAAGGCTGGCTGGAGGTTCATGCAGCGGTCACACAAAATGCCAGAGCCACAGGTAGGCTTGGGGCAAAGCAGCCTGTGCTAGGGTCACCCCGCCCCGCGCCACCTCAGTGCCCCCTCTGCTCCCCACCTTCCGATCCCATGTGGTTTTGGGAGGCAACTTCGGCTCTTTGCAAGTGTTGAGCTGCCCGAGGGACCACTAAGACCTTGGGGCAGCGGCTCCGGCCGGCCGGGGCTCCTCTAGCCACTGTGCCTGTGCCTGTGTGTGTGTGTGTGTGTGTGTGTACATGTCACACAGGGCCTCAAGAGAGAGAGCAGGATCTGATGGCACAGGCCTGTTATCCCAGTAACCTGGGAGGCTGAGGCAGGAGGATCACAAGTTCAAGTCCAGCCTGGGCAACTTAGTGACTGAGCAAGAACCCTGTCTTGAAATCCAAAGTTAAACTGGGTGGGGTGTAGCTCAGTGTGAAGGCCCCGGGTCAGATCTCTAGTACTATAGAGAGAGGACACTCAGAGAGGCCGTGGGTCACCCCCAGGGGCCAGGCCACCTCGTGTGTCCCTGGGGTCTGCGTCCCACACTGAGGCCTTCTTCGGGGCCCTTTCCCCATAACAAAAAGATCCCATGTGGAAACCGGGAGCGCCCAGCAGCCGGATCAGCACGCACAGCACAGCCGAGACCAGGACGCGCTATCGCAGGGAAGTCAAGGCGATCTCCAGAGAGCGTGTGTTTCTTTACATGGGTCAGCAGTGCCCGGCTGGAGCCCCAGCCTGTGGGACAGGGACGCCTCCCCAGCTCTCTGCCACAGGCCGCCAAGCCCAGAACATACTAGGTGCTCAGTAAATGCAAGGTGGGTGTGGATGGGTGGCTGATGGGAGAACTGGGTCCTGTGGAATGTGCTGATGGTGTCACAGCGGGCGGGGCCGGAGCCCGCAGGCACCCTCGCAGGGAGATGGTGCAGGAGCAGGCGCTGCTCCCTGGCACCTGCCTCCCTTAGCTTTCTGCGGCTCCCGGAGGTTGGGGGTGGGGAGGAAGCTGTTCTGCCTTCTGTCTCCCCTCGGCGTCCCACTCAGCGTCTGGTACACACTGGGTGCTCAATAAATACCCGTTGAATTTAATGCATCTCAATTCAACCAACATTTATTGAGCGCCCACTGTGTTGCATGTCACAGTCCTACCTCCCGTGGGTGCGCTATGGGTGGGTGGTGTCCCTAGAGAAACGGGAGACGCGCAGCTGGGCCAAGGGACTCCTGCCAGGGCCGCCAGGTGGGGTACAGGAGAACCCCGAGTGAAGAGGGAGGCAGCTGCTCCCTGTCCCTCCCGAGGGGCCCAGAGGCTGGCTGTGGGCAAAGCTCCCCGCTGGGCATGACCGCAGCCCATCCTGGCTGTGACTGAACAGGCGACATCACGGCGAGGGAACACAGGCACCGTCTCAACGGTCAGACACGGGGTTCCTGCCCGGAGGACTGACATTGGGGCACAGCAGACGAGGCAGCCATCCACGGCCCAGGTGTGTGGTGTGGGAGGGAATCCTGGTGGCACCACGTCCTGCCATATGGCAGCTGGCCTCCCCGGGGGTAGGTCGGCGGAGTCTACAGAGCAGCGTACCCTGCGTGTGGCCACACATGTGCGGCTTGCGGTAGGACAGGGCAGGAGGGCAGAGTGGGCCGGGAGGCCCTTGAAGCCTTGGGAATGGCCAGGGGAGATACTGGGCACAGCCCGGGCTGGCAGGGACCCCCACCTTCAACCACCCATGTGCCCCCAGGGTACCTCTGCTCTTCAGTGGGGAAGCAGCAGCGTTGGGATAGGGGGAGGGGAGTGCTGGCCACACATGAGGGTCACACAGCATGACAGTGGCTGGGCAGCTCCTCGAGCCGGGCTCCTGCCCCCACTGCGTCCCCTCCCGCAGCCCTAGGCCACAGACTTCCGCGGGAATTGTGGGCCACAGCTAGCCACCCCAGGGTGCTCACAGGCATGGAGGAACCAGATACACACAAGGCTAAGCCCCGACCAAGTGGGCGGGACCGGAAGCTGCAGACCACCCTTCGGAAAGGCTCAAACACATGTATTTGGTCCCAGGGTTAATACTCTGGCGCCAGGACGCTGCCCAGGGAAGTGAGAATGCTGGGCAGCTCTGAGCTGGAGCCCGGAGTCTACACCCCCGGCTTCCATGCACAAGGGGCAGGTACTGGCCATGTGGGGAGGCCCAACGGCCCCGTCTTGACCCTGTGTGCTTGCTGCATGCTGCCCCCTGCCCGTCCCAAGGACAAAGGAGGGCCGGGTCCCCACAGCCCGTCTCCTGGCCTGCCACAGTCCCTGAAGAGCCCAGAGTCACTGGCCTTGGGGAAGAGTACTGGCGTGGCTTCCCATGCTGACCGCAGCCTGTGCACACGCTTGGAGACCCTGATGTTCAGAGGCCGGCACCTTTGCTGGGCAGAGGCATGGGGGTGTCCAGACACGTGTGAACAGAGGTCCTGCCCAAACAGTGTGCCAACCTTTGTGTGTGGTTCCTCTGTAATATGCGGTGACTTTCAAGTGCCTGTCTCCACGCGTCCCTCTCCCACAGCCATTGTCGGTGTGTGGGAGTGCCAGAGGGTAGCTTGGAGTCATGGTGTTGAGGTGGGGAGGGAGAGGGCAAGGCCGTGTCCCTGTACTGAGCACCTACTGCCAGGCGGGCTGTCCCCCACCTCCTGTGTCCTAGCTCCAGTCCCTGGTGGCCCGTGTGGGGAGGAGCGGGCTCAGATTTGAGCTGGGGTCTGTCCTTGGCCTCTCACACCCCATCCATCCCCCCCACCCCCCGGCCTGGCCCAAAGGAAATGAGCCCACCTGCCTGGGTCCCCAGGGCTGCTGCTGTGAGCTCCCCAGGAGCCGGCCACTGCTGGCGGTCGGCTGTTCCCTCAGGTTTACAGGAGGGGACATGACTTGGAGCTCTGTGTGCGAGCAATGCCCCGTGTCAGTCCTCAC
This sequence comes from Ctenodactylus gundi, assembly GCA_004027205.1. Lineage (NCBI taxonomy): Eukaryota > Metazoa > Chordata > Mammalia > Rodentia > Ctenodactylidae > Ctenodactylus > Ctenodactylus gundi. The sequence goes on from PVKB01004618.1 coordinate 27,113, forward strand.
GATGCCCCCGGCGTCAGGCGGGCATCAGCTTGTCACCAGGGACTGTCCTAGCCTGGCTCAGGGTGCCGTCACCAGCTCCAGGTCTGGACTCATCCCCTGGACCATGCTCACGTCTGTTCTGCTGGGATTTGCGCTCCGAGAGCCCCATCCCCAGAGGGACCGGATACCGTCACGGGAGAACGCCCTGGTCAGTGGCAGGGACATCTTAGCTCCCAGCTCAGAAGAACCACTCACGTGAGGAAAAGCCGTCCCCCTGCGTCCTGCGGAGCGGGTCTCGCTCCAGCCCGCTGCTGTGGGACAGGGATTGGCTGTCCAGGTCTGGAGAGTTTGTCCTTGTGTCGGCATCACCCCTGAGCGGCAGCCAGCTGGTCTTCTGCGGAGGAGAGAAAGCCATGTGAGTGCTGGGGTCCCCTGAGGTCCCCTGCTGCAGGGGTGCGCACCCCCAGAACCTTCCAGCAGCTGCCTGGCTCCGCGCCTGCAAGCTGGCCCTGCTGGAGGAGACAAACGGCGAGAAACCCAGATTTTATTAAAAATCTCACCACTCAGGGGCTCTGAGACGTAAGACAGGTTATGTTCTGGGGCTCTGCCCTGGGGACCAGCCGGTGACCTATGCCCTGCCCCAGCAGGAGGGGGGCAGTGGGCCAGCAGGCAAGGCGTCACCTGCATTTACAGCCGCCCCCCATCACTCACAGGACCGCCTGAGCTTGCCCCCTGTCAGTGGTGATGCTACAGTCTCACAGGAGCACAAACCCTCCCTGCTCAACCTGTGGAAACATCGTCTTCCGTGTAACTAGTCCCTGGTGCCAAGCTGGGGGAGTGGCACTGATACTCCAAAGGATATGAAGCATTGGGGGAGGGGGGACTGGCACTGTCCCATTTTACAGACAAGAAAACTGTGGCCCAAGGTGGCTCGCCGAGGTCCACCTCATATGCGGGACCTGGCCCCGTGGGACCCTGGATGTCCCAAACGACTCAGGATCGAGGCAGCCAGGTCAGCACAGCTGAGGTTGCTCAGGAAAGAGGCTTTCAGAACCACCCCAGAAAGCCGGAGTCAGCTGGGTGTGCTCGCGGGAGGGAGGGGGGGGCGGGGGGAGGGGGGGAGCGTTTGAGGGGTATGACTGAGAGAATAGGGTCTTTCCCTTGGCAAATATTGTTTTAAATTGAAATATTCACCCTATTTTTCTGGTCACTCCCCCACAGACCCATCCTGCCCCCCGCTTCCATAATGCCACAGTGTGCACCGGTTTCCTGCCTGCCCGATGGGTTCTGAACAGTACCCAGGTTTGGTGACAGCAGCCAGGGCGCAGGCAGGAGAGGCAGCTGGACGTCTCCCCACCCCAGGCTCCCAGGACCCCAGGAACAGAGTGCGAGGGAGGGGACCTGCAGTGGCAGCCTGGGAGGGAGCCCTGGGCCCTGGGACCCTGGGTGACCCGCCCCCCAATTACCTTTCTGTTATCTGGGTCAAAGCCTCCGTCTTCCCCGTCTGACCGCCGGGCAGCTGAAAGGAGAAACACAGTTGAGGACCCCACATCCGCTGCGCTCTGGTCCCCACTCGCCCGGCTGTGCTCAGAAGAGAAAAGCTGTCCACGGAAAGGTGAACGGGGTGGGGGGGGAGCTACAAGCCGGAAGCCACACTTCCGGCCCCCAGCGGGGACACCAGCCACACACAGCAGCCACCGTGCGGGTGCGGGACACTGCTCAAGGCCATGTGCATCCTGCCTGTGTGATGCCAGAGGGACAGAGGGTCTCAGCCTCAGAGGACACCCGTGGTTCTCCCTGCCTGATCCTGTGGGGACGGGGCTCCGCACCATGTCCCAGACTGGGGACCGAGTCTCAGGGATGGACCATGGACTAGCAGGGGGGACAGAGGGTGACACAGCCCTGGGCAGGTTGGGCCTAAAGTCCTTCCCCTCTGCTGCCTGCAAACAGAACAGCGAGTGGCTCAGGGCTTGCAGAGAGGGGCAAGGACAGAAGCGAGCTCAGGGAGCACAGGTGATGCCCCACAGCCCAAGGATGTGGCCTGCGGCTGCGGGGGGCCGTGGCACCCTGCTGGAATGCGACTCTCATTTCTAATCAAGACCTAACGTCACTGAAACCCCGCCCCGTGCACACAGCATGAGCACAGAGAAACCCGGTCTCCTTCCCCAGGGGTCACAAGCCCCAAGGCCTTGGTCGGGACCCGGACCCTCTGGGGGGCCCTCAGGGGACACGCTGCGGTGGGCTTCTTACCTGCAGCCAGCGGCGGGCTGGCCAGCCCCACCGGTCTTTTGGAGCGCCCTGCTTCCTGTACCACCAAGGACAGGACTGACACCAGACCAGAGAGCTTGGACATGGGGGACTGCGCTACAGGACCTTGACAAGATAAGGCTGAAAGGGAGCGCTCAGCACACCCACTCTGGCCCGGGACACACAGCGCGAGGCTCCGTACACCCGTTGCCGGGGCAGTGGCTACCGACAGGTGCGGGGTGGGGGCATCCTTAGTATAGCCGTGTATCAGCCTGGCTCCGTATGTTCCCAGGAGGGGCGAGCCACAGGCCACTTGGGAGACCTGATGGCAAAGTCATTATCCACACAGCAGTCCCCAAGGACATGTCTGCTGGCCCAAATAAGCCCCGGTGCTCCTGCAAAGCCCAGAGCCCCCTCATGTGGCGCCCATTCCTGAGCCGATCTGCAGGGGCAGGAGCACCCACAGGGTCCTGGGGAACTGTGGCACCCACTGTGATCCCAGTCGTCTCTGTTGCCTCGGGGGACCCTAAAGAGTCCCCAGTGGCTCTCAAGCTCTGACGCTGGCCCCTGCCACTACAGCTTCCCTCATTCTAATCCTCTGTTCACCTTTACCAACATGTTAGGTAACAGTTACGGTTAGGGCTGTGAAATCTCAGCCTGTGAAGCTCAGGCCACAGGGCTGTGGACAGTGTGCTGGCCACGTATGTTCAGGCCAGAGTCATCTCGGGCACCCAGCAGTCCCACATCAGTTGGGAGGTGCACTGCCGAGACCCAGCCAGTACACAGCATCCCGCGCCACACGCGGTGTGGACCCCTGACCCAGGCCCAGCTGGGGGCAGGTCAGGACGCACGAAGCCCAGGCGTGCTCTTGTGGGTACAGAGACCTCGGGCAGGGGATACAGGAAGTTGGCACTTCGTGCTATTGGTGGCTTGTTTCCTTCACAGCTCTGAGGCTCAGTTTCCTGATTCATTAAATGGGCAAATGAGATCTAGCCCTCCAAGTTGTAGGGAGGTCCCATGAGATAACAGACCCGAAGCTAGAACGGGGAGCCCCACAGAGAGGTCTGGGATTAGAAGGACACACGCGGCCAACAGGGAGACGGAATGTTAGGAAAAGGCAGATCAAGTCGAGACAGGAAGAGTGGGGCCGTGTCCCAGCCTCGGGTGTAGCCTCACGAGGAGCCTCTCAGGAGGATGACTTCTGGTTCCGGGGCTGCCGGCGAGCCCGCTAGGGGCATCCCAGGGACAGGGCAGGTATCTCACTTCAGCTCCAGATTCAGAACGGGTGGCTGCTAACCCACTCCTAACCCACTCCCCTATGAACTCTTCTACTCCTGGCCCATTCCTCCCACGCCCTGTCCAGACGTGACCACAGTGGAGGACGGGGACCCACACGAAGAGGCACCTTCAGCCTCCAAGGACCGGCTGCTCGCTCCTGCCCGGTGGGGACTCTGTTTGGTCCAAGCAGCAAGTCTAGAGACACCAGGGCCGAGTCCGTGCCGGGGCGGCGGAGCTTCCCGGTACACGGGCAAGGCCGATATTCCGTACTCCCATGGGCACGGCTTCTGCTCCTTGAGCAGCCCCAACTCCAGGCCACACCATGTCACCTCTTGGAAACGTCCTCAAAGCCCATTTTGAGGACTAACCCCACCTGAGGGGAGCAGCTGGAGGGTCAGGGGCCATGGCTTGCCCTGTGCCCAGCTCCTAGAAATCACATGGTCCAGGACTTCCAGGGACTCCCAGCGCTCAGAACACAGACAGGCCAAGGGCTGCGCAGAGCCGGGACACCTCAGAACCTCCTGCACTGAATGGGACCCCTCCAGGCCCGGGGTCGGATGGTGCGGGGCGGGGCTCTCTGCCTCCCTCCCTTGGCCTTTCCCACCATTCCCCCTTTGCTTCTTCTTTTTTCTTTCTTTTAAAAAAGCCAACAAGCAACAACTGGTAAAGGTGGAGCAGATGAAGGACCCTTGGGCCCTAGCAGCTGTCACAGGGCCAGGGCGGCCAGCCTGGCCAGTGATCAGTCACTTGGACACAGCTTCCACGCTGACTCAAGGGTGTCAACCTCAATCAAACCATCACTGCCTGGTGCCCGGGGTGTGCCAGGCTCACGCTATGACTGCCCCATGGATCGAAGTGTCCTTGTCCCCAACAGCAAGTGTGGGACACCCTGGGGCCGGCAGTGTCCTGGCCACCGCCAGGGTGGGAAAAGAGGGTGCTGATGGGAAAGCCAAGCATTTCCCGTGAGTCTGACAACGAGAGCTGAAAGGTAGCCACATTGCAAAGACCTGATTTTCTTTTAACTTATCGATTATCTCGAGCTAATGAAACAGTCCAGCAATTTGACACCATCCCCCTGAGTTTGTTTCTGGTGGGCTTGGGGAGTAAGAGAGTGGTGCCTGATCTGGCACAGTGCTCCCTGACTCCCTAAGGGCACTGAGCGGGCAGGGGCCCAGGAGGGAGGCACCCGGCCTGGGACTGTGCTCCTCTCTCTCCCAGAGGACACAGGTGGCCAGGGGCCGGGGGGTGGTGCATGGGGCTGCGTGTGGGTCCCAGAGAAACACAGGCTTGCACACACGACACACATGTAAGTGTAAACACACACACACATGCACACACTTTCAATAGGTGGGAAAAGTCTGCAAGAACAAAATGTCTCCGGGGCACGCGGTGGAAACCAAGCTTGTAATGTGCTATTTTCTGAGTTACCTAGGAGACCTGGTTAAGGAGATGCTAAAGCCTGGATTTGTGCCCAGTGACACACAGTTTACATGGCCTAGTGACATTTAAGCCAGGGGCAAATTCTGGCCATGTTGATCCCTCACCATGGCCAAGTACTTAGTGGAGAGAGAGAGAGAGACAGAGAGAGACGGTGACGTCTATATTACATAAGAATTACATAATACTACACAATAACAGAATATTGTGCCAAAACCATCCTCACTTCCCATCGGAAGCTTCTTGAGCCTGGCTTTTCCAATGCACACTTCTGGCAGCACCACAGCACCGTGAGCTTCGATCCAGCTCAGCTCAGAGCCCTCCAAGCCTTCTCCAGCCGCATCATCTAACCTTTCTAAACTCCTCCCCGAAACCAGTTCCAAGGGCTCCCAAAGCCCATGGCCAGGCAGAGTCACGGCAACGACCCGGCCTCTCCAGGACCAGCTCCAGTCGGAGTCACTTTTCGTCCTTGTGACTCAACATGCAACACGCACAAGCCAGAGGAAAAGCTGCAGCTCAGCTTCCCACGGTCACGCTCCACGCATAGGGGGCTGGTAGCAGGGGAAGCACCGGCAGAGGCAGAGGTGGATGCGGCTCCTCACCACACAGCGAACAGGAAGCCAAGATCCCGAAGGGAGCGGGGGAGGAGCGCACACCCTGTCAGGCCCTGTCCCAGTGATCCGCCCTTCCGGGTCCAGCCTGAGCGTTCCGCCCTACCAGGTTTATGCCCCTAAATCTGCCACATGCCTGCAATCTGTAATCTGCCACATGCCTGTAATCTGTAATCTGCTATACGCCTGTCTTCCACTGCAGACCTGTCCTCCACCACACGCCTGTAATCCACCCCTCCAGACCAGGCCCCATCTCCTGACAGGACAAGGTTCCACAAATAACCCCTGACATCCAAATATGTGAGACTTTGGGGGACATTCCAGATCCAAGCCACAACACTGCTAAGTCACTAAGTTGCCCAGGCTGGGCTTGAACTTGTGATCCTCCTGCCTCAGCCTCTCAGAAGGTTGGGACGGCAGGCCCACACCCCAAGCCCAGATAAGAGTCACTATCATATAACTCAGAAATGATAACAGGGTCTTGGCAACTGCTCAGGGTTTTATTAAACAGAGATTCCTTCATCTGTGGATGGGAGAGTTGTTTATATCTAGATTTTTAAGAATGCAAAGATGGCCACTGGTAAAGCCCCCTGACTGGAGAGCCCGGGTCACAGCTTGGTGCCTCACGCAGACTCCTGCCTCTCAGGGCCAACCCCTCCCGTGGTGCATGCGCCCATCCACCAACCTGATACTCAGAGCCAATGACAGTTAATGGAAGGCCCCCATCAGAGAGTGCATGGGGCCACCAGGGCACTGTGATGGCTGAGACCTAAACCATCCCCACAGCCCACCATGCGTGGGAGGTGCCAGGATCATGGGCACTGTGCTCATCAGAGGGCCACCCACTGAATCGGGTCATGGCTGGCAGAGCTGTGAGGAGGCGTGGGTGGGGTGGGCACTGGGTGGGACCTGGAAGGGGTGCTCTGTCCTCCCACCTGCTTCTCTCTCTCTGCCTCCTGGCTGCCATGGGGCGAGGAGCTGCCCCCCGACAGGCCCTCCTGCCGTGCCAGCCAACCATGGACCGAGACCTTTGAGCCATGGACTAGAATAAACACCTCCTTCATGCTGTGGGTGGCAGGGATGGTGTCCTAGTGACCAGAAACTGGCTGCGGCACACAATGGAATGCTCTGGCCTCCAGCCAGGCCTCAGTTTCCCCACCTACAACATGAGGAAGCTGGGCTGGGCACTCTCCAAGGCTCAGCGTCCAGCTGGTGCTCCCCTCCCGCTCCTCTCAGCCACTAGAATCCTCAGCATCTCGGGATGAAACTCACAAAACTCTGATACCAAGACACAGAATTCACCAGCTCCTAGCTTGCCATGAAGACACCAACAGGCGCAGGGTGTTTTGCTTCCACAGAGAGCTAAAAACAGAGCAGCCACTCGGCCAGTGGCCACACGGTTAGGCTGTGAGGTCACCGGGTGGCCACGCAGAGCTCTCTAATAGAATGCCACCTAAGACCCCGCCACTGGTCCACACAGGGCACAGAGCACAGCCTTCCCCATGGCGCGCTGGACAGGTACGTCCCCGCAGGACCCCTCCCGGCTCTGCCATCACTGCCCGGCGCACCGCACTTTGTAGCTTACGGCACGTCCCTGGTTACAGCACTGTGAGGTTCTCAAAGGCAGCCAGGGGAAGAGGGCGGGGTGGGGGGCGGGTCCTCATGTGCAGATGGGGAAACAGAGGCTCAGAGAGAAAAGCATCAAGCCACCAGTCGCCCGAAAACCCAATCCTGATGCCTCCGGGCTCTAGCACCTGGCATCTGTTCCCTATCCACCTGTCCCAAGAGAGTTCACGGGACCTGAGGGGCAGGGCAGAAGGTCAGGGGACACCCCTATTTATTGAAGCAAGAAACCCCATTAGCTGAAGGCCACTTTCTTCTATTATCAGAACTCTCAAACGCAGAACCTGCTTATGGCTAGAGAGCCAAGGGCTGATTTGAGGCCGCTCTGTTCGAAGATGAGACCTGGCTCAGGCTGGGGCTTGGGCAGTCTCTGTCCCTCACGCTCGGCTGGGGCCAACCGGCTCCATCCCTCCAGGGGTAGCGCGAGAGCCACCAAAACCGGACGCTGGCTTCCAAACCCGGCGGGGTCCTGTGCCGCACCGCAGCCTCAGGGTGAAGGCTCGCAGCGCGACTGCATGCAGGCGTCCCCTGCCAAGGGCCCTCCCCTCCGCCCGCTGGGTGTGCCAACACTCAAGCAACAGGGGCCTCCATGCCTCAGCCACACCAACGGGGACATGGAGAGGGACACACGCAGAGGCGGGAGGGGCAGGCATGCAGGGTCACCACAGCAAAAGCCACCCGTACCGTGCTGTTTGTAGATGGGGGGCTTCCTATAGATGTTGTCCTTTACACCAGTGTCTGGGGAGAAGAGAGAGAGAGAGGAAAGGAGGGGACAGTCAGTGACGAACAGGGACAGTGTCCACCCTGGGGCTGCGGTGGGGCCATGTGCCCGCCACAGTCGGATCTCCAAAAACGCCCTGGCACCAGGAAGCTGCAGGTGCCGAAGCCCCGATGCCGCAGGCCAAGCATTCCCCCGTGGCAGACGCTGGCTGGCTCTGACGGGCACAGGGAGAGAGGCGGCTGGGGAGGACAGCAAGCGGGAACCTGGGCCCCCAGGAGCAGCCAACTTGCCCGGCCCCTTTTCTCCAGTTTCCAGGAGGGCGCAAACATGCCTGTGCCTGGTGTTTGCGGGGACTAGGGGCCAAAACCCTGACCCCTGCCAGCTGGGGGCTGTGCAAACCCATCTGGTGTTTTTGTAAAGAAGCTCAGTCAGAGTTTGGGAGAGCCACGGAGAGGGACGGGGGCTCAGGACACCTGCGGTGTCACACTGGGGTGAGGGGGCGGGACGGGGCCCTACCTGGCACATGGAAGTGGCGCGGAGCCTGCTGGTAGGTGGAGGAGGGCGGCCGGCTGTCCGAGAGCACCGACAGGCTGGGAGTGCTGCGGCCGCTTTCGCTGCCTCCGATGGAAGGGCAGGGACAGCAGGTGGGGACAGAGAGCAGAGCAGAGGATCTCAAGCGACAGGCTGACTTGGGCCTGGCCCTGTCCCCTTGCACAGAGATGCTGCCTGTTCCCGCTGCCCAGGATGGCCCGTGGACCCAGTGGCTTGTTAATCCAACCTTTGCACCACAAAGCAGAAAGGACACCGGGGGGCAGGAGCTTGCTGGTGCCTGGGAGGGAGCCGGGCCGAGAGGCCGTGCTCTAGAATCGTGGGCTGCGTGTCCCCAGTGTGCAGGCCCGCCCCCACACCCCCACTGGCATAGCGCTCAAGGGCTATGGTGCATCAGAAACACCCTCGTTGCCACTTGTAAACCCGCCAGCTATGGAGACGAGCAGCCGGACCAGGGCCCAGTCCAGGGCTCAAATGAAAGGCAGCGAGTCCTCAGCCCCAGCTCCAAGGTCTCACCCCACGCAGCACTGTCTGCTCTGCTCCGGAAGAGAGGGTGGATTACCAAGTGGCCAGAGGGGAGAGCGGCCAGCCAGGGCAGCATGCCCAAGACCCCCGGGCAGCGGAAGGAACAGTGTGATGGACAGAATGGGATGGCACAGACACTTGTGATGAGGCACGGAGTGACAGTGTCACACCCAAGGCTGAGTCATCCCCCCTGGAGCCCAGGAGACCTGCACGGGGCAAGAGCACGGTGTGGCAGGGAGCGCCGCTCTGAACTTGGGACCTCCCAGGTCCCCCAAGTGTAGTAAAGTGGAAATTCTGAGCCAGGCCAGAAAAGGGCCCTGCTGGAATTGTAGCAGGCATGGCAGCTCAGAGCGAGCCCTCGCCTGGCAGGGCGGCTGAGGCATCGAAGAGCACAGGGGCAGAGAACCTCAAGTGCGCTGACCCCAGCCCGAGGCCCAGGACAGGCCGGGGTCCCAAGGGGAAGGTTGATGCAGCCCTGAGCATCTTCCTCACCTGAGCTGGGCATTAACTCCACTGTTAAGACAGATGGACCTTCAGAGAAATGCTGGCCAGCCACCTCCCTCCAGGACAGCATGAAACTCTAGCCCACGCCCTAACCCTCACCGGAACCCTCACGCCAATAGTAATCCTAACTCTCACTGCACCCCAACCCCAGCCCGAGCCCCAGCCCTCCCAGGGACAGCAAGGACCTCGTGCCAGGGAGTGGACACACATGCAGGCAAGGAACCTGGTCCCTCGACCCGCGCTGGAGGTGACCAGTCCTGTCCCTAGGGCAGCAAAACAGGACAGACGCAGGGCCTGGGGATCGGGGCAGCGGTGGCTGGTCTATCTTTCAAGCTAGAGGTCACTGCGGCCACTTCCCATGGCTTCTCCCTGGGGTGGCCAGACCCAGGCAGCCCCGTCCCTGCCCAGCACGAAGCTCATGCAGGGGCCCAAAATGACAAAGATGGCGGCCCGTGTGCACATCTGTCTCGGTGGCCGTTGCCTGCCTGTGTGTGTACGTGTACCTCAGGGGCGTCCACTGCACACATGAGCACCTGCCTCAGACTGCCGACTGCCACGGGAGTGCACCCCGTCACAGCAGCACCCACTGCATACACGCAAGCACCAGACTCAGGGCACCCATTGTGTCCACGTGCAATCTCTGTCTCAGGAGCACCTACTGCACACACATGAGCACCTGCTTCGGGTGCCAACCATGTCCACACATGACCTCTGTCTCAGGAGTGTCTACTGCATACACACGAGCACTTGACTCATGGCGCCCACTGGATCCACATGCAACCTCTGCCTCAGGGCGCCGCTGTATACAAGCACACACAACCCTCTCAAGGAGACTCGTGGCTTTTATCAGACATTCTGAGATCCTCACACCAAGAGGAGACTGAGGCTCAACCCAGGGGACCCCACTTTACACTTGCCACCAGGGGCTTCTGACACTGCCTACCAAATTCCGTCCCAAGACCTCATCCAGGACACGTCACACTAGCAGACGTGTCTCCTCATCCCTCTTGGCGGTGACAGACCTCCTACTTTGGGGTGATAGTGACAGCTTGGAGAAGCATGGGCCACGGACTCTACAGTGTCCCCCACCAGGAACTGTCCGATGCTTTCCTCGCAGGGACACTGGGCTATGGGTCTGGGGAGCAGGACTGCAGAAGTTGCGTGTCTTTCCTGCCCCAGCACTCTAGGGTCACCACCCACCTTTCCACAGTATTGCAATGGCCACCAAGACCCACATTCAACGTCGATGCTGGGGGCAGTCTCACTCTTTGGTATGAATTTCGGTCCCTAGTGAGTCCCTGGGTGTCCCCCAAGGCCACAGCCACGTCCTTGGCAGCATCTCTACACCTCGTCTGAGCTCTTCTCAGAGTCTGCTCTGCTACGGCTCGGATCTACGTCCCCAAAGCCCCATGGACCTGGGTGCCGCGGGAAAACTGGATGTGCGAGCGGTCGGGAGGCAGCCCAGTAGGCAGGGGCAGAGGCCTGGGGTCAGACCCGGAGGATGCAGCCCGTGTTGGGGCGGTGGGGCCCAGGGCAGGGCTCTCAGGTGTGTGTTATTAACTCGAGGCCCATGCTCCCTTGGGTGCGGGCGGCCAACTGGGCCTTGAACTATGTAAAGAAAGGGGAGCCACAGCCACCGCTCCTTCCGGGGAAGGCTGCGGCCTGGCCCGAGTCTCCAGACACCAGCTCGCTCCTCACTTCCAGGCCTGTTTCACCTGGCTCCAGCCTCTGCCATGACCTTCAGCCACTGCCCATGCTGGTTACCATAAACGGCCTGTGTGAGACCTTCTGAAACCACGAGCTAAATAAATCCTTCCTCCCTTAACTTGCGGGTGTCCAGTCACAGCCACAAGCAAGTAACCGAGACAGCCCTCTTTTCTCATTCATTCGCCCCACTTTGCTCATGTCGGTCCAGGCTCGGGGACACCCCCGGCACGCCCGGGACAAGCGGGGTCACCTTGCTGCTGTAGCTGTGCCCACGGGGCCCCGGCGCCAAGTGGCTCCTGGGGACCATTCCCCAAGTGATAACAAAGCAAGCCTGGCTCGCAGCACGTGCCAGAGCTGTGGGGCTGCAGCTGCCACCTCCTGTCTCTGTCGCTGACCACAACAGGCCTGTGACGTTGAGGGCCCAGGGATGAGGGTCCCATAGGGTGGCAAAGGCAAGCAACGGCACCCCTGTGGGGGAGGAGGACTGCCAGAGGCTCTTAGCTGGGAACAAAACCCCTCCTATCTCAAGACCTCAAGGCACAGACTGCCGGTCAGCAAGAAGCAGCTGCCCAGACAGAGGCCTGGCAGAACCAGGCTCCGCAGCACCCCACGCCGGCCTGTCCCTGCTGCCTGCTTCTTAACAGATGAGAGGTCAGGCTTGAATCTCACAATACTGCAGGGGCACACCAGGGACTGAAAGTCATACTAAAGTGCGAGGCTGTCACTAGCACCTCTCCTGAATGTGGGTCTTGGTGGGCACTGAGATACTGTGGGAAGGTGGTAGGTGATGACCTGGGAAGAGGGGCGGGACACGGGGGGTCCTGGCCAGCATTCAACAGGTCAGGAGAGTGGTGCCCCAACCACAGCATCTTTCAGTGTAAAATGCATGTTGCTTGGCACTTTGCTCAGTGGCAGAGTTGGCACTGTGGGCTCTGAGGGGCACTTGGGCAGCAGGTGGGAGGGCCTCTGTCCTCTCCCCACACAGGTGGAAGGGGCTGGCCGCCTTTCCTGACTTTCCCTGGCCCTCTCCTGGCTGAGGAGGGGCTGCCCCACTGGCTGGCCTGAGCAGGGCTCTCCGGACGGATGTTGCCGCCCTGGGGCTGCCCTGGGCTGAGGTCTCTCCTGGAGAGGTGATTGACAGGCCACAGAGGAAAGTGGCTGGGGTCAGCGCTGGCTGCAGGCTCTGCACGGAGCTGCTCGTGAGTACAGCACGATGAATGTCCACCACCTGTCCTTTGTTTCCGGCCACCCAGAGTGTCACAGCCCCACCCAAGACTGGGTCCTGCTGGTGGTGGGAGGTCAGCGTTGTGCCCAGGGCTTGTGGCCATGAGCAGATGGGAAGCAGGTCCCCCTAGGTGACCGCGGGATTCCCCTGAACAGCAGGGTGTGCTTGGGGCTTGGGCATGCACCCTGGCTGTGGGTCTCCCACGGACTGTCACACATGCCGCCCACGTCTTCCTCAAGGAGCCCACGCCTCCCCCAGCCCAGCACTGCAGGGACACCAGCACAGGTGAGGCAGGCAGAGCCCTGGGCTGGGCTCTTCTTACAGCACCCACGGCCAAAGCGAGGATGGACTGGTACAAGGGATAAGCAGAGCTCGTTGGGTGCCCATGGAGCAGTGGGACGCCAGACGTCCAGCGATACGCCAGCAGCCAGCGGGCATGTCACCGCTACACCCTCCGCAACCTGAGTGTTCTCCTACAGTTTCTCAGTCAGTGCAGCTGCGTAACCAAACACCAGAGCTGCCCCTCAACAGCCTCTATTTTCCGGCAGTTCCAGAGGCCGGCGCCAGACGGTGAGGCCCCGGGGGGCCTTGGGACGCGCCTCCGACGGTGTCAGTAGCGTCAGCCCTTCCCTGAGTGCGCGCACATGGGTGTCCAGCCCCCCCATTCATACAAGATGGGTCAGCCTTTCACTGCTGTGACAGACACCTGCACGGTCCACTTTATAAAGGGAAAGGTTGGGTCCGAGCAAGGGCTTCCTAGGTGCAAGCCCACAGTACACCAGCTCCATGGCGCTGGGGCCCACAGACCGTGGCTGGAGAAAAGGCGCTTACTTCACGGCAGCCAGGCCCCGCTCACATGGGCCGCACCCTCACCTCCCACAGCCGTGTCAAATTACACCCTCAGCCGCCGATAAATCTGCTTCCTGCAGTCACAGCACTGGGAGTGGGCCGCTTTTTGAAGGCCTCCAGCAGCCAAGACCTACACCCAACAAGTTTTCCTGGGTGATATTTTGGGTCCCCGTAAAAACAAGGACATGCTGGATGAGGGCCCCACGCTGTGACTTCCTGCAACCCTAGTCACCTCATCAAGGTCCTACCCCATCGCAGTCCCAGGGAGGTAAGATGCTGAATCTGGGGGACAAGGCAGTGAGGTGAGCCCTCTGTGCAGGGATGTGGACAGTGGACAGTGGGCAGGCCTGCACCCCAGAAGGCCGGCCACTGGGCCCGCACGGGGCTGGTTGGCCCTGCCACAGGGATCCAGCTCTGGGCATCACAGTCCTTGCTAATTCGCGGCTTGTGCTCCTAACTGACACAGCCAGCACCCATTGGGTGGCACAGGGCTGTGTGGGCAACGGGACAGTGTGGCACCGGGGTGGCCTGGGTCTGCTCTCGGCCTCCTGAACTCGCCCTTGACCCTCATCTCTGCGGAGAAGTAACTGCCCTGCCTTTCCTCCCAGAACACAGACACACTGACACGAACAAGCCGGACACACAAGCACAAGACACACACAGCGAGGGGCACAGGGCGTGACACAGAGGGCTGGAGAAGCCACGCGTGGCAGGGGCATGCGGCCCCGCCAGTGCCTTACCTCGGAAGTAGGGGATGTAATGGTGTCTGAAGGCGGAGGTAGGGCTTGGGTGTTGGGACAGGGAGAGGCAGCTACTGGTACCAACGCTCGCAGTACCAGCTGCGGGTAACAGAGAGTAGGGGAGTCAGCCGCCCGCCGGCCACCAGGCTGCCCATGCCCTCTGCCAGGAACACTGAGACCTCCTTTTGAGACACCCAAGGCGGTCGCCACGGGAGCTGCAGACCATGCCCTAAAGCGTGTGCACTGCTACAGAGGTCCAGGGCAGCGTGGGGCTCGGGGCTCCGCCTTGGGGCCAGGGGCCCTGCGGGAGGGAGGTGCCCAGGGCTGGAGCCACGTCCTCCTGGCATCCCCTGGGCCACGGGCCGTCCTGGGGGCGGGGTGGGGGCGGGCGGCGAGGCCTCACCTACTCCTCGCCCACTTGCTCCACGCCCGCTCCCTGCTCATCCTTGCACCACTCGTGCCCGCGCCCACGCATTCACTCCCTCCATCTCCCACCCACTCACCCACTTCTGAACCCGGAGAACTGAGCAGGGGGCCACGCGTGTTGCAAGGGGCTGGAGAAACAACTTTGCAAATGGTTGAGGGCCGATTTTTCCAGTTTGCTGTCACCCGTGGAGGGGCCAGGGGTCATGCAGCAGCCTGGAAAAATCCCTTGGCGAGGTGGCGCGCGTGTGCATGGTCCCTGCAGCGTGACAGGCTCGGGTCTGAGCCGCAAGCTGCCAGAGAGCCATGCAGAGCGGGTGCAGGCGGGAATGGGGCGACGCGGGCGGTGGGGACCCCCCAAGGGCTCACAGTGGGGAGGGCCTGGCTGCTCGCTGACCTTCCCTGTTGGCTGTCTCTGGGTGAAGGGTTACTACATGTCCTGGCCCCACTTTGGGGACATAGGCTTGGCCGCCACAGCTCATGTCTGACCCTGGGAGCGGGCGCATGCATGGCCTCCTGCCACGTGCACGTTTACCTTCCCGATGTCCGGCTCAGAACACAAGGGCTTGCAGCTCGGGCTCATGTGCAGCCTATGGTCTGCGTCCCTCAGGCCGTGTGCCTCCCAGAGCATGGGCCTCCTGGGGCATGCGCCACCCAGGTGACTCCTGGGGCTGGCAGGGTGACCTGCTGCCTCTGCTCCAGCCTCCCGCAGGGCTGGGTGGCACGCCTGCCCTGTCAGACCCAGCTCTGGCCTTGCCTGACATCACTGACCGCACAGGAGCTCTGCTACCTCCCTCTGGTAATCCCGCCAGGTACGTCTGGTTGCATGAGGAGACCACTTTATAACAGAAGCACATCAAGGACCCGAGCTTCCCAGGGGACAGAAGACCAGGGGCCAGCTACCTGGACGGCTGTAGTGCTGGGGTGACCGAGAGGTTGGGGTGTAGCGCCCAAGGCTGATGGAGCCGGCGGAGCTGGGGCTGGAGGTCCGGCACTGCCTGTAGGACCGGTCGTCCTGATCCCCCTGGGTAGAAGACAGAAAGCTTGTGAACTTGGGGTCCCAAGGATGTTCACCCTGGCCTGTCCCGCCAGCGCTCGCCCTCCTACCCTGGGAGGAAGCCCACCTGGCCTGAGGTGGGATCTTATGGCACCTGGCCGCAGAGTCAATGTGGCCTTTGAGCCCACCATACCTGCCCCGCCCCGTTCCTGGCCTAGGACCTGGGCCCCAGGGACGAGGAGGCTGTAGGTCCCTCGCTAGGCCATTCCTTCCAGCACCTGGGGCTCCTGCTCTAAGGACCACTCTGGTGTCCCCCATCCTGGTGTGGGCTCCTCAGGTGTAAGCTGTGGCCTCTTCGATGGGGAGGTGACCCTTCCAGCTGAGAAGCCCAGCTAGGGGCCACAGCAGGGGAAGAGCAGCCCCCCGCAAGTGGAATGGGGTGCTGGGAGCACTCGGCACTGGGCTGCACTGAGATGGCATGGCACTGCAGCGTGGGGGTCAGGCAGCCTGGGCCTGGCAGTGTGGCACAGAGACCTGGCCATGCCGGCTCAGCCTGGTGTCCCACTGAGGGGTCGCTGCCCTGCTTGTCCCCTTGGGATGGGGTCAGACATGAGCAAGGGTCTGGTCTGGCCCTCAGGGCTGCAGTCCTGTCTGAGCTGACCCACCCCTTGTGGGGGGCTTGCTGTTCCCAGACCTTGCCTGCCCACCCTCCACACCCTTCAGGCCAGTATGCCTCCCCCAAGTCCCTGGGCTTATCCCACTCTGGCCTCAGGCACTGTCCCCCTGGTGTGGCCAGAGCCCTGCTGCCCCTCTACCCCAGGCACCCGGTGTCCTGTGTCCTGGCCCAGCCGGGACTTGCTGGGTAAGGTGGGCCAAGGAGCATGGTGTTTGCTGGCCACCTGCCCACTGCTCGTGGCATGCTGGGGCTCCAGGTCCGAGGGCCACCTGCGAGGCCCAGGCGAGGCTGCCCCTCCAGACCCACCGCTCAGCAGAAGCAACAGAGTGGCGCGCTTCCTGGGCCTCCAAGGGCT
Source organism: Ctenodactylus gundi (assembly GCA_004027205.1). Taxonomy (NCBI): domain Eukaryota; kingdom Metazoa; phylum Chordata; class Mammalia; order Rodentia; family Ctenodactylidae; genus Ctenodactylus; species Ctenodactylus gundi. The sequence continues at coordinate 43,559 of PVKB01004618.1, forward strand.
CTTTCCAAGGAGACGGGGATACAGCCAGGGGAGGGCGTGGGCTGGGCTCTGCTCTCTGCAAAGGCAGGGAGTGAGGGGCGGGCTGGGCCTGGCCCAGGAAACCCATTCGTATACATAGGTCTGTTTTCTCCGGCTGGAACTGAGCATGGGCTGTTTACACTGCTCATGTCCCCAGCCTGGTTTTAGTTTTGATTTTTGAAACAGGGTCTTACTAAGTCACTAAGTTGCCCAGGCTGGGCTCAAGCTTGCAGCCTTCCTGCCTCGGCCTCCCAGAGTGCTGGCAGGCCGGCCTACACCACTGGGCCCAACCCGTCCCTTTCCTGTACTCCTGGCTGTGGGATGTCATGTGAGTCTGACAGGCTGCCGGCTGCAGCTGTGGTTGCTTCGGAGAAGGGGACAGAGGCCCCATGCGGGTAAGGGGGTCACTCGGTAAGGTGGTCCCAGATCACTTGTCCCTGAGGGCCGAGGCGCCTCCTGTTCAAAGCAGACCTGAGCCACCCTGGGAAGCCACAGCCCACACCACGACCTGCTCAGCCTGGCGGGCACATGCAAACATGCAGGTGAGCTGTAATTATAAAAACAATCAGCACGAGAACGGCACTGCCCACGGGGACAGAGGCCGGGGCCCCAGCACCCCGCAGGCCCTGTGGTCATCACGCTGGTCATCTTTATGAAGCGGGGCAGCACCGCGCGGGCAGGATGGAGGCAGGAGGCCGGATTACCTCAGTCGGCGTGGGCGAGGGCAGCCGAGGCGACTGCGGACACAACACAGAGTGGCCTGTTAGTGTGTGGACAGGCGGTGGTGGGACCAGGGGCTGGTCACCAGCAGGCAACACGGGACAACAGTCGTGGGACACCCCAAGCCCTGGAACAGGGAGCCTCACACGAGAGGCAGCGCATGGGCTGTCGGCATCTTTTTGGAGTGAAAGATCCCAGGAAAGACCCTTGGGTGGCATTTCAGGACCAGGGGTGAGTCCCCGTCCCAGCTACCCGCCACTTCCCACAGAGACACGCTGCCCAAACAGGAGCCTGCTGGGAGCCAGGGATAGCGTGGTGGCACCTGAGAGAAAAGCCCTGGGGACCCTGGAACCCTGCGGCTGAGGTGGAGCCCACTCTGCCGTGGGGCCAAGGGATACCCTGGCCACCCCGGGGGACACCTATGTCCACCACCCACAGGTTTATGGCTTTGGCCCTGAGGGGGCAGGAGGGTCCCGGAAGCCAGCACCACTCTTCCAATGACAGAGCCTGTAGGGCAAGTGGTGGGGACAAAGGAGAGGTCCACAGGGCTGGCCCTGAGCTGCTGTCCCAGAGAGACGTGTGTCTGGCCAGAGGGCGGCCTCCTGTGGGTTCTCTGCACCCCCAGACAGCCGGGGGGGGGGGGAAGGAGACAGGACCCCTAGACGCTTTCTCTTCTTCCTTCTCTCCTTAACTCAGAGGGGAAGTTCCTCCCGCTTCCCGTCTCCCCATGCAGGAGACTGAGGCTGGGGGATGAGGCCGGGTCCCCGGGGGCTCTGCCCAGCGCCTTTGCTCTGCAGGGCCCCATCTTTGTCATGAGCTCTACAGCAGGGGTGGGCAGCATCCAGCCCTTGGGCTGTATAAAATCATTTGGTCTGGGCCTTGCCAAGGAAATGGAGGTAAATTAATTAAATATTATACCAAAGACAGCAGACTAATTGTTTTTTTTTTTTTTTCTTGCTGTGGTCCTGGATATCGAGTCTGGAGACTTCATACTGAGCTACATCCTCAGACCATTTCTATTTCTGCGTTTGAGACAAGGTCTTACTATGTTGCCCGGGCTGGACTAGCATTTACGGTCCTCCTGCCTCAGCCTCCCAGAGTGCTGGGATGCCAGGCCTGGGCCATGTCACTGGACCTGACCAATTTATAAGTTGGCAATTTTGTATGGCCCATAATCATAAATATTCAAAGGGCCCTTGCCAGAGACAAGGCTCCCCAATCCCGCGGCAGATGGTGCCAAGACTGCTACCCAGCCTGGGCGCTGCCTGCTCTGCAGTGTCCCCCACCCACGGCTGGGCTCCTACGGTGACCACTGCCCCGTGGAGACCCAGCTGGGGCACAGCAGGGGCAGGAGAAGACAGAGCCCCTGGGGGCTTCTGGAGGGGGCGGCACCCAGGCATCCGCGAAGAGCCGGCACCAGACGCTCCTCCCGGCCCTGCCACCCAGCCTAGATGACACAGCGGTCACATCCCAGGTTCTGGGCTACAGAAAGAGGGCAGAGACTAGAACATATCTGACTGCAGAGAGCGGCCCAGGGGACGGGGTGACCGTGACACTGACGCTGTCAGAGCACGCCCAGACAGCCCACTGAAGATCCCGGGTCCCTGGGGCTGTCCTGCTGTGAGCACCCTGCCAAGCAGGACTCAGGAGGAGCCTGGGGTCCCGGGGACCCAGGCAGAGGCCGGCCACAGCGGGAGTCCTCGGGGCAACTCCCCAGGGACACACATGGCTCTTCTGTTCTCGGCGCCCGGCTCACGGCTCTTCTGTCCTCGGCGCCCGGCTCCGAGGGACGGGTCCTTGGATCAGGAAACAGGGCAGCTTGCCTTCACCCTGCCACTTGAGGGTGAGGCAATCTCAGAGAGGACAGTTGGGGACACCTGCTCCTGAGCTTGGTGGCACTGTGTGACCTGGCCTGTCACCCCCACTCGGCCTCCTGAGCCACACGGGAACGCGGCGGTCCAGTCGGACAGGGCTTGCTAGTGCCCAGGCAAAGGCGGAGGGGACTTGGACCGGTGTCCAAAGGAGCCGCAGGAAAGGCTAAATCGAGACCCATGCGGGGCTGGGTGGGGCAGCCCCGTCATCCCAGCCCTCCGGGAGGCTGAGGCAGAAGGACGGCGGGTCCAAGCCCAGCCTGAGCAACTTACTAAGGCCTTTTCTCAAGAATCAAAAAATTAAAAACAACAACAACAAAAAAAAATTGGTGAGGAGATAGCTCCTGGGAAAGCCCTCAGTCCAATCCCCAGTACCCCCTAAAAATAGGGAGAAAAAAAGCAAGAAGGACAACAGCCAGCATGGGGCCTCGGAGGAGAGCCCGGACTGGAGTCTCGGGGGACGGTGCCAGTGCTCCACCTCTTGTACCTGTCCCAGAGCCTGCGCCCCTGCCAGGCAGGACGCAGCAGTGGGCGTGGGCCAGGCGCTCCCTTGCCGCCCGGGGCCGCTCTCAGCACCACCAGGACTGATCACCCCTCCTCATCCGCCCGGGGCTCACCCTGTTCCCCCGTCTGGGTGTGGACAGGATGGGCTGAGCTCCCTGCGGGCCCCTGAGGTCCTGGCCCTCGTTCCCAGGAGCCCTCACGGGCACCACATTCTGTGTAAAGGACGTCATGAAAAGGCTCCAATATGCAAGTAAATCGGAGATTTTCCTCATATGTGTGCTCACGGTGTGGCGTGGATCCCAGGGTCTTTGCACAGAGCTACGCCCCCAACCCATATTTTCTTTTGACACAGGGTCTTGCTCCGTTGCCCAGGCTGGGCTTGAACTTGTGATCCTTCTGCCTCAGCCTCCCAGAGGGCTGGGTCGACAGGCTGGCATCACTGGGCTTGTCTGAGATTTTCCTCCTTTTTCTGTACCCCAGGACACTGGTACTTCCTGTGCCAGTTAAACCCTCCTCCAGACTCACTTGCTGGGTTCAGGCACTATAGGGTCAGAGGGCTCCAGAAGTTAGTTACACAGGTGGGACAGGTTGTCTACTGGATGGCGGGGTGCAGGGAGCCACGGGGACCTGCTGTGTGCTGCCCGAAGGGCCACCCCGAGGGCTGACATCTCCCCGCGGGGCCGGGCCGTACCTCGCCGTAGCCCTGCCTGTCCGCGGTGGAGTGGCTCACGTAGGGTGAGTAGGAGATCATGTCGGGCCGGTCGATGTTGTAGATGGCCTTGCTCTTGGGGAGAGCAGCCAGGTCCCGGTAGTCAAGGGCCTCGTCTCCAAGCCGCGCCTGAGAGAGAGGGAGGGGACGGTGAGGCCTGGTCCTCGGTGGGCAGAGTCGGCAGTCACCCTGGGAGAGTGGGACAGGGCTCCGTAGCACAGGGGACTCACGTCAGGTGGCCTGGACCTGGCCATGGTCAGCAGGGCCCGTGGCCTCGAGTACGCATCGTCCCTGAGTCTCAGCCACTTCCACGATGGGGGGCTGCCAGTGAGAGGCTCCCCCTGGGGCCTGACACACACATGTACACACACAGACTCAGATAAGGACACACATATGCCAACACACGAACACAACCACAAGTACACACACATACATAAAACACACGTGCATGCACAAATGTTGCATACACATGTAAGTACACAGATACACAAGTACATATGCATGTGTATGCATGCATACAGATACACAGCTGTGTGTATGTGTAAGTGCATATATGCAAATATATGGACACACTGCATGTGCATGGATGCAAATAGGTGCACATGACCACACACAAACACACATGTACGTGGACACACACATACACAAAGCCACACCATATGCCACACATCTGTGTGGGCAGGCACCTGTGCTCACACACATGCCTCAGACCGTGAGGACACACTCACACCTGTGCCCACTCGCTTTCTCATCCCCATGTGCCACATGTTTGGTAATGTGTTTGCCAGCCCCCCCACTGGCACACCTGCCTGCACATACTACGGCCCACACAATCACCCCCCCAGAACTTGGGTGCAGGTTCACATACACGCACACACAGACTCAGCACTGTTAAGCACATACAAGGCACAGCACAGGGTTGGGCACCAGGGATGTGACCTCAGGGGGCCAGGACCTTGTCTGGTGGCCAACTGTGTGACCCTCAGGCTGCGGGCTGGCTCAGCCGAGGCCACCGCCCAGTGTGATGCCTGTCTGCTGCCTGCCCATTCTCATCGGCCCGTGAGCCCAGCTCGTTCACCTGCTCTGTTGCCCTGCCCCTTCCCTGACCTGGTTTTGGGAGCGTCTTCGAGCCCAGGTGGCTCTGGTCTAGACCCCAGGGCCGAGGTCTAGATTCTGCCCTGGCTTCTCCAGGCCCCGAACAAAACTCGCTCTGCAGACTCGGGGACCTGGGAGTGCTCCGCACCGAGACTGGCACCCGCACAGTCCTACTTAACTACAGGAGATGTGAGACCGCCGGGACAGGAGCAATGCCATGCCGCCTTGGAGAACTCAGGGGGCCGGGTGGCAGGCCCAGAGCTGCGCGGCTGCGGAGGCCTGGTGGTGCCCATCCCCACGACATGCCCTCCAGCCCAGTTCCCAGCAGCCCCTCCTCAGGCGGCCGACACAAACTTGGCCACCTGCCGGGTGCCAGCCTGTCCACCCTAAGACATCTTCTCTCTGTACCCACAGGGGTCTAGGCTCAGCCTCCACTCTGCTATGCCATGGAGCCAGTGGCCCTAGCCCACGTCCACCAGGAAGCCCTTTAGCCCCAAGCAGACCCCAGGACCCTCCCAAATCCATGGCCCAAGGGTGGTTCATGTTTGCATGTGCGCTGACAGCCAAGGTCACGCCTCACAGGGGGCACTTCCCCTCAGAACCCAGGACAGTGACAGCCAAGCTCTTGGAGCCTGGGCCTCAAACTCTGAGCCAGCGTCCTTAACCATGGTGGCTGGTCCCCACGCCCTGCACCGGCAGGGAAAGTTGAGCTCAGGCCCAGGCGTGAAACCTCATCCACCTGCTGTCTTGGTGTCCTGACCCTACGCCATACCTCCTGCCGGCCCACGACTCAGTCTCCTCCCATCAGGGCTACATTCCTCCACCCTTGGGTCCAGGAACAAACCTCCATCCAGCCCTGGCAAGAGCCAGTGTGGACCTTGAGCTTCTCCTACAAAAAGACGATGACCAGACTCGTCCACCTACCAGATTGCTGTAAGTGTCAGAGGCAAAGGCCCTGGGCGCTGATCCCGGGGGGCCACCCCAGAGGGCGCAGGGGGCACACCCGCCCTGTCCTGCCTGCACTCGCCACCTTCTGGACTTCCTAGCAGAGGCCCACGGTGCCCGGTTCAGCATGGCCCGGCCCTCGGGGTCCTCTGATGCTCGGGCCTCTCCGGACAGCCCTCCTCAGGCAGCAGGGACCTGAGCCCAGCTGCCCATTAATCGCGTGCAGCTGCCCGTCCACGAAAGCACAGCCAGGTTGCTAAGCGGCCCGGCAGACCCACTCCCTCCCAGACCTGGTCCTTGGGCGGTCGCCATGACAACAAGCTAAGCTACCTAACTGGCCAGTGCCCGGGCCCAAGTGTGGTTTTGCCCGTGCTCCACTCCGTGAGGGAAACAATCACGGCGTCACGCAGGGCGCCACGGTGCGGTCTGCCGCCAGCGGGGCCTGCTGCAGACACTGCTTTTGCACCGTGCACACCCTGCTAGAAGAAAGCCAGCAGCCGCCAGGCTGAGTGTGACCTCACCTTGTGGAAAAGTGAATCACCCAGAAAAAAGAGGCCCCCGGGGTTTGTTCCACCCCATGGCAGGGTCCTCCCCAGGCAGACAGGGCTGTGCTCATGTGCCCTTCGCAGAAGGGGTGCCTGTCATTTCTCTTTCTGTGCTTTTTAAAAAAGAATAAACAGGAATTGCTTTTGTAACAATTATTAGAAAGGGCAGTAAAGTAGATTTTGTCAGGTGTGGTGGCCCAGGCCTGTCATCCCAGCACTCTGGGAGGCTGAGGCAGGAAGATCCCAAGTTCCAGCCAGGACTGGGCAAGGCAGTGACTTAGCGTTGACACACAAATGCACATCGGATGCACAGGAGGCTGGATTCAAAAAGAAAAATAAAGTCAAGACTGGGATGTAGCTCAGGGTGACCTGTGGCACCTAAAAAACTATTCTGAAAGCCCCACAACGTACTGACTGTCTGATCCCTGGCACCAAGACACAGCTCCTGTAGGAGCTCTTGGTCCAGGGGGACAGAGGCTTAGGAGTTCCGTCCCCATCTTGTGCACATGAACATCACAGGGGCCCGACTTCCTCCTGCGCCAGGAAGGGACCAGAGCCACGCTTGGTGAGAAGCAGCTACGGCCGGCAGGTGGTGGGCAGTGCATGCCCAGCCACACACCAAGCGGGCAGTGACATCCCGAGCAGCACCCCGAGAGGATGGTGACACTCAGAGCGGCACCCCAGGTGGGTGTGGAATGGCCTCAGTCTCCTGGGACCGAGAACATGTCCAGCACTGAGCCTGGGGTGGGCACACAGCAGGTCCATAGCAGACACCAGCCGTTGAAACGACAGAACAGAACCTGGAGAGGATGGGGCTCACCAAATCGTTTCCCTCAGGTCACAGGAGCCTCTGCACCTCTCTGGGTTGCCCTAGGGCTGCCCACTAGCCAGACGGCTCTGAGGCTGGAGAGGGCAGCTGCTGTGTGTCTGAGACCCACGCTGCCCTCCTGCCACAGCCCAGCTCTGAGAGCTGTCTGTGGTTCTAACTAAGCCCTGGTGCTCAGACCCAGGGTGCTGGATTCAGTGAACCTGTTTGAGGCTCAGCTGTGCACCTCTCTGTGGAGCGGGGCGTCTACCCAAACTGGGACACGGTGCAACAGGCCACATCCTAGTTGGGTCCGATACACCTGGCTGGTGGGGAAGTTCCTCACCCGCCCATGCCTGAGCCGCTCCACAGCCTGCATCCCACAGAGCCAAGAGTTCACCGTGTACCGCTGTGGACCCAAAACCCAGAGGCAAGGCTGCAGTGTGGAGCCCAGGAGCGCGCCGGGCTGTGCCAGCCATGTGCAGACAGGGAGTCCAGCTTGGGCTCGCAGGGAGCCAGAGCTCAGCCCAGCTCTGAAGCTCACTATGGCATGGCTCTGAAAGTAGGGTTGGGACAGTAAGGCCCTGTCCCCACTCACTGAATGGTCATGTAGTCGCCGCCCGAAGCCCTTTGCAAATGCCACTCTCCTCTTGCAAAGAGGGCCCTGCACCGTCACCAGCTGTGCCACGCGTCCCGGGGAGGCGACCCAGCCAGGCCATGTAAACACGGCCTCATTCAGACCCTCCTAGCAGGATGGACCATTGTTCACAACAAGGACATAGTGTTAGGGGCTGAGTTGTGACTCCTCGAATTCCAGCGACGGAGCTGTAACCCCAGGACCTCAGGCTGTGACCGCCCTCCCCCCTGGGGCAAAAGGAGGCCATTATAGTGGCTCCGGCTCTAGACTGGAGATCCGGACACGGACACACAGAGACAACCGTGTAAGGACGTGGGGGATGGGGCTGTCCACAGCCAAGGAGAAAGGCCTCGGGAGGAACGCAGGCCTGCTGACACCGTGATCACAGACCTCCACCTGCCAGGACGGTGACATGCTCAATCCTCTGGCTCTAGCTCCTGGGCCCAGGGGTGTCCCCGGCTCCCCTCTGCCCTCTCCGCCCCTGGCCACCACGGGGCGGGCAGCTGTGTCCCACCGGGCCCTCCTGCCATGCCGTGTTGCCTTGGAGCAGGCTGACTGTGGACTGAACCCAGTGAGAGTGAGCCCCTGCAGACTGTGTGGCAGGTAGTAATGACAGCACTGCCCTCGCTCTCCAGGCGCATCCTCTGGGTCAGGAGCTGCGACGGGAGCCCTGTGCACAGTCCCTCCCTGGACAGCCAGAGTGGACATCCCCCTGCCCTGTGGATGAAGCCCCAGCAGCTCAGAGAGGGAAATGCTGTCCCCAGAGTCACACAGCTGGTTCGCTGACCTCACTCATCAGGCTAAGCCTCAGAGCGGGCATCTCCAAAGGGTCATGACACCATCAACCTCTGGGCTACTGACAGGTGACAGTCACTTGAGGAAAAGTGTGCTCAGGTCTGCCAGAAGTATGGTCCTGAGTGACCCGGGGCTCGGCTACTACGCAGAGCAAGGGATGAAAAGAAGCGGAGACATAAGCCAAGGCAATTCCCCTCGTGTGTTGAAGCCCAAGAACCGGGCGTGTGGCAGAGGGAGGGTGGCAGAAGCGACATGTCACGTCACCCCCTTTCTGCCCAAGCTCTGGGCTCCTGGCCGCGAAGGCCAACCCTCCCTTGCACCTCTTGGTTTTCCTAAGTTGCCAAGTTTCCCAAGCTGGGTTTGAACTTGCGATCCTCAGCCTCCCAGAGTGCTAGGATCCCAGGCCTGCATCACCACGTCTGGTGACATAGCATTTTTTGCAGCATTATGAACAGCGGCTGTGGATCCCCACAGTGCCCGCTGGCTCAGCCCTTTTGCACTCTGTCCATTTTGAAACTAATCAAAGTGTTTCATCCTGCAGTCTGGGAAAATCCATCCAGGGCACCATGCCTCGGAGGACCCTCCCCTGCCATCGACCCACCATGCCTGCTGGTATGGGTGGCACTACTTACGTAGATCACACGGCTGGGGGACCCCGAGGTGCTGGAGGCAGGGGCAGAGACAATGCTCTCTGAGGATGTTCTGGTCTCCTGCAACAGAGAGGAGCTAGCTGAGCCTGGGTATACGCCAGGAGGCCCCTGTGTGGGGCGCCCCAGGTGGGAGGACTTGGGACACACACACACAGCTCGGACGGACCATGGCAAGCTGCGGTCAGCGAGACAGCAGGCCACATGGCCACAGGAGAGGCTCCCGGGGCAGCAAATCGCTCTGGGGACCATCTGCGCCTCAGAGGAGCAGGGAGCCGAGCTGCCAAGTAGCTCCCAAGGCTGACGGCACACGCAGCCCTTTCATTCACTTCCCGGTGCGTAGACGCACCCCCATGGTTACGGCTCAGATCTCAAATGTCCTCTGAGGCTCCTGTGTGTGGAGGGTGACGGGATCATGGGGACCTGTGCTCAACAGCGGGTCCATCACAGCTGGCTGCTGTGAGGGGGTGGGGCCTGGCTGGAGGCGGGTCACTGGAGTGGACCTGGAAGGTGTGTCCTTGTCCCCGGCTCCTCTCTCTCTGCTCCCTGGCCACCACGGGGCCAGCAGACGCCCTCTACCAGGCCCTTCTGCCTTGGTGCTGGCCAACCATGGACTGACCCATGGACATGTGAGCCAAGTCAATCTCTCTCCCTTTAAGTGGCAGGTGGCAGGTATGCGCCCAGTGACAGGAAGCTGACAAACACGCCCCACTAGCTCACAGTGACGCGTCACTGTCCCTCCAGCTCAGGCTGCTCAGGGGCCCTGCCTGCCCTCAGCAGCTGGGGCGCCCCAGTCAGCTAAAGCATCCTCCAGCCTGGCCCGCAGCCACGCCCCGTCTCAGCATCGGGACAACTGAGCCCACCCACCAGCGCCCAGGACCCGGCCCTCTGCACGTCAGTACCTGGCACTGCCACGATCCTGCCCTTGGTCCCGGTCCTCAGCCGCAGTGCTGCGGCCACGCCTCTGTCCTGTCTGTGCCCCTACTCGAGTGCCCACTGCTGTCTGGCCCTCCTGGCGCTGAGTGCCCTGGGCTGCTGCCCACTTCCTCTCCTCCATGTACACACGCTCCTCCTGTACCCGCCCCAGGATCGCACCACTGAGCCTGGATCCGCACCTGCAGGGCAGGGCCTGTCCACCTGGCAGCTCTCCAACCCCTCCTGGGCCAGCCTTCTCCCCTGGGCACCTGCCTTCTTGGTCTCCCTTAAGGCCCCTCTCAAGCCCAGGCCTTTGCTCTGGACTTCATTCCCAGTCTTTTTAAATTTTTATTTTGAGATGGGGTCTCACTAAGTTGTCATTAATAAGTTTCCCATTCTGGGCTTGAACGGGAAATCCTCCTGCTTCCGCCTCCTGGAGTGCCAGAATTGCAGGTCTGTGCCAGCAGGCCTGGTCCCAAAGCCTCCTTCTCACCCACCCAAGAGAGTGGTCGTCCAAGGCCTCCCCACCTCTTCTTGGGTAAGGACCGGCAGGCCTGTCCCCACAGTCCACTTCCCCTCCTGGGTCACAAGCCCACGCCACACCCGGCTGGGCTTTTCTCAGCAGCCTTTCCCCTCGCATCCCCCAGAACTCTGCCCCACCTGCCCCGGTGTCCACCTCCCTGCAGAAAGCGCTGGTGGCCTCACCCACGAGGAGCTGAGTGCCGGGGTCCCCTCAGCGTGAGACCACGTCGGGGTGCGGTCACTACCGAGGTCACCAGGATTAAGGCCCTCACCCAGTCTGACTGGCATCCTCATGAGGAGAAGGGACTTGGACACAGACACACGCAGGGATGGCCATGGGAGGACACGGGAGGGCCCTGCTTGTGAGCCCTGGAGATAGGAGCCGCCAGGCCGGCCGGAGCCCCCTGCAGATGGGGGTGCGGGGACCCTCGCGCTGAGACCCGCCCGGCCTGCGGGACTCAGTTCCCCACCTGGGACACACAAGCTGCAGCCTGGGCCTGTCATCGCCACAGGGCTCCTACCCATAGCAGGCCACCAGCGGGGACAAGGGGACACCGGGAGCAGACACGGCGGTGCACACCAACCTGTAAGGCACAGGGCGTGGGGCCCGCGCAGGCCTGGCTGCACACCGGGGTCTGCATCTGGGGAGACAGAGGGGGCAGGGACGCTCAGCTGCGCCACCCTCCCGCAGCCTGGGCCGGTGCGTATGGGGGTGTCAGTGCAGGGACCTTCCTGTTGGTCCCTTGCAGCATGGGCCTCAGAGCCGGGGCTGGGGTCCCCTCCCGGAGCTCCGCTGTCTAACTTCTTGGCCATGCCACTCAGTGCGTGGCATGTCCCCACCGAGAAGGTGGTCCTGTCCTGTGCCCATGACGTACGACCTCTCCCCGCTGTCTCTGCAGCCCAGCTGGGGACCGTCCTGGTCCCAAATGTTGACTGTTATTTTATGGGTTGGAAATACTCCTTGGGCTCCATCGCATCAGACAGGCTCCAGGGAAGGCACACCAGGTGCTCAGTGTGACACACGCACATGACCGTCGGATGTGCTCAGAGGGGCTCCGGGCAGCCTTGTCCCACCCAGGAATCCTCCCTTACATCTCCCTGAAGCAGTCCTGATGGAGTATCGGGCCATTCCCAGCTGACCACAGATGGCGGCCAAGTTACTCCCAGCACTGACCAGGGCCTCTGGCTGTAGCAGCACATGGCCTCTCTCTGCACCCAGTTCATAGCTCTGTGGAGAGGGCAGAAGGTGGGGAACAGAAGGCAGAGGGCAGAGGGTGGAGGGCAGAGGGTGGAAGGCAGGGGGCAGAGAGTGGAGGGCAGAGGGCAGAGGACAGAGGGCAGAGGGTGGAAGGCAGGGGGCAGAGAGTGGAGGGCAGAGGGCAGAGGACAGAGGGCAGAAGGCAGAGGCTGGAGGGCAGAACCAGTCCCCTGGCCAGCGAGGGGACACGGGGAGGGGAGCTGGGTCCTGTCCCTAGAGTGTGGAGATTGAGCTGCCCTGACTTCCCCACTTCTCTGCTGCCTGCTGCTCAACAGGGCATCACAATTACCCTTGGTTCCCTGTGTTTCCTGGGACCAACAGAGTCAGTTCAGACCCCAGAGATGGAGCTCCTAGAGCCCCCCAGGTTGGACCCCCAAGCAGAGCTGTGTTATGGCTGCAGTAGGGTCCCAGGTTCTCAATGATGTCACACGGGAGATGCACAGACTCTGACACACTCGTCTCCACTTTACGGCCCAGGGGCTGGAGCCCAGAGAGGGCTGGGGACCTGCCGGGGTCTCACAGCCAGGAGGAGGCAGAGCCAGATTCTGACCCCAGCTTGCTCTGCGGCCCTGGGCTGTGCTGAGGGCTCAGCAGAACATTCTCGCTCTGCCATGTCCTTGTGTTTGGGCCCAGGCAGCCCCCTCGTCCCCACATTGGCTTCCTCTAGCTCAGTACCCCAAGACAGCAACTTGCTTCCAGGGTCCTCCCACAGGGAGTCCCCCATACTGCACAGGGCCGGCCTCCTAGCTCTTCCCCAGGAACAAGGACTGGTGGCCACCCAGGGGCAGTCGCCATCCAGGAACAGCGGGGCTTTTCCCCCTCCACAGCCTGCAGTGCCAGGGCCCCAGGGTCAGCTCCAAGGGGCTGACGAAAGGGGGCATCAAGCCGGGCATCTGCACAGCACGGAGGGGCACATGGAGAACAGCCCGAAGTGGACACAGCGTTAAGGGGGCCCAGAAGGTGGAGGACACAGCGCCCAGGGGGCTGGCTCTCCAGCCTCGGCCCCGAGTGCCACCTGACAGATCAGTTCTAAACTTGTTCCAGAAGCCCTGCAGACCACACAGCCAGAAGGCACCCGTAAGGACAAGGTCTTGTCCATCCCCACGGCATCCCGCCTTGGAAGGGCCCTGATGCCCCCTGCAGCCTAGAGCCAACTGCACTGTCAGGAAGGGTGCCCTGTCCCTGAGGGGCTTGCTGTGGTTGGAGCCACCCTCCCGAGGTCCTGGTCACTCTCAGGGCACAGGACATCCTTGTGAACACCCGTGCACGTGCCCAGGCCCCGTAGCGCACTGGGCTCCCTGTCCCATATTGCCTGTGGGCCTTTGCTGGGCAGCACAGATCCCACCAGCAATGCCAGGGCCATGGTCACTTCCAGGTCAACCTTTCATCTGCTCTGTGTCTTAACTTCCACGGGAGGAGGTAGGGGCCCTGCTGGCACCGGCGCTCCCCAGTCTGTCCCCTGGTCACCATCTCTCTGGATCCCACCCCAAACCCAGGCAGCGGCTGCTTCCTCAACTCTTGGAGAGCACCCAGACGTGCCAAAACTGGACAGAGGCTGCCAGCGCCCACAAGAACACCTCGTCTCATGGGCTGCATCCTAGGCTGTGTCCTGGGGCATGTGGGGCTGTGGCTCCCAGTCCAGATGGGGCTCTGTGCACAGGCCGGACCCACGTGGGAAAGTCACTCCCACCGATGTGCCACGCCCTGCGGGCATGGTCCACTCTCTAACCTGGCTCTTTCCTTCAGCAAACGCCCATGGGGTCTGAGCAACTGTTCCTGGACCCACACCAGAAGTGGGGGATTCCGAGACAAAGGACGGGACCCCTGCAGGCCCCAGGGGAGTGGAATAGGGGTGCACATGTGATGGGAGAGGTGACAGAACTAGTAAGCTCTACACCTGGCAGGTGGGCACCGAGGAGCGGGGGTGGAAAGGGGTCAGGTGGGCACCAAGGATGGGGGAAGAGGGGTCAGGTGGGCACCGAGGATGGGGGGATGTGGGCACTGAGGATGGGGGAGGGGGATGTGGGCAACCAGTATGGGGAGGGGGCCAGCAATGGTTTCAGGGGGCAGCATAGAGGAGAGTTCTCAAAAGCCCCAACGTAGAAGGTTCTGAGGTACGAAGGGAGGAAGGCCGGTCTGGCAGGAAGAACAGCGTATGCAGAAAGGCCGTGACACTGGGCCGAGGGCACCAGCCCGGTGGGCAGATGGCAGTGGGAAGTCCTCCTTCCCTCGTGGTACTGTCCTATCACCAGCCTCCTCCCACTTCCTCAAGCTGGTAGGCACATTCTGACCTTAGCGCCTTTGCCTGAGCCACCATCCCTGCCCGGAGCCCCAGAGTTGCACTAAGGTACCAAGGCTGGGTTTGGCCTTGCAAGCCTCCTGCTTCCTAGAGTGCTGGGATTAGAGGCCGAGCACTACACATCTTTGTGTAGGGAAGTGTTGACCACTACAGATCACCTGAGAAAGACCAATTACACTACGAAGGGTAGAGCTTCAGGTCACAAGGGCTCAGCTGATTGGTTGACTTAATCAGTCAATCAAGCCTATGTAATGGAGGCACACTAAAACCCAGCTGCCCACCCCGTTGGCTGTGCTCCGTGCCACGCATCCACGTGGGGCTGAGCTATCCGTGATGCTGCCTGTCACAGCCATCACCTGATGAGGCCAGCAGCTTATGGTGAGGGCTGGGCACTGTCCTACCAATGACCAAACCCAGGGTAGCTCGGGGCCCTCTAATGCGTACCGGGCACCAGAGCGACGCTAGTCTTGGGCACTGTATGGGGTGTCCAACTGCGCAGCTGTCCCCAAATGGCCACAGTCCTTTGTGCCCTCTGCACCAGTCAGCAGGGCCAGGGCACACAGTCCCCTCAACAGCCTGCCACACCTCAGGGCCCTCTCTTGTCTGAGCCACAATCCACACCTCTTCCCTTCTTCCCCGGCCACGCTGCCCTCTGACTGAAGCCCTTGGACTGAGGGTGGGCACAGGCCTCAGGGGTACCAGGGGTGTCACCAACCTTGCTCTTGTCTTCAGTCCTGGCCGCCTGTCGGCACGCTGGGTGCCAGATGGAGGAACCTGTGGGCAGATTCCCAAGAGGAAGTGGTCAGAGGGCGCCCAGGCGCGGGGCCACGGGGGACATTGGAGGAAGGGCCTTGGGTCCACGCCCCCACCCCAAGTGGTCACTCGACACCTCTCCTTGCCCAGGGTGGGGGTGGTGCCGGGATGGAGACACAGGGACCCTGGTCCTTGCCCTGGGGGATTCCCAGACTGCTGGGGTAGAGGCAGGAAGTGAGTGGGCAGGTGTTCCGCTGGGGACCAGCTGCCGCCAGGATGAAGCAGGGCTCCGAGTGCCAGGGTCAGCCTCAGTGCATGCCTCAGAGGGGTGGGGAGGCAGTGTCACAGTCAGAGGCCGGGGATTCCCAAGCTGTCACCCACTTTGGTGGGCCCAGCTGCTGGCGGCAGGGGCGGTGGCAGGTGGCGTCGAGCACGAGGACGCACACACGCCCTAGCTTATCAGCTAAGCGGCGGGAGATGCTCAGGTGGCCACGAGGTCAGCTGTACATCAGGTACAGGCAGGAGCAGAGATGTCCAGCCCACTGCGTCCCCAAGCCACTCGGGCTCTGCGGCTACTGTGACACCGCATCCTCACGTCAGCCGCCACGATTGTCCCAGCCACCAGACACGGAGCGCCCCACCCGTGTCCCGCAACTCCTCGCTAACTGACCTCAAGATGCACCAGGGCCGTGCATTTCCACTTAAAACCAAGGACTGACCATAACCCTGGCCCACCTGGACATTGGGGAGGCAGAGTAGAAGCCACACGTGTGGGAAAGGACTCAGTGAACTGCGATATCCGCAGCGAGCATTTGAATTTTTAAAAACTTATGACAGTGAAAGACTCATTTCTACAGCGCCCTCGAGGCCCACCCACTCCGGCGTATGGGGATGATGGCAACGTGCCTTCCATTGTAACAGTTTCTAAAATTTAAAAATTCACCACATCTGCAGTCACGTGGCATAGACAGTGGTTACATGGCCTGACGTCTTGCCCCGGGAGTCTGGCGCATTGGGCTGTGTCCCCCAAAAGCACAGGTCTTGCCCCCCTTTTAGGGCCTCCTGAACCCAACCCAACCTGGGGATCCTCCTTGCACCCCCCCACCCCCCGTGCACCTCTGCCCAGCCATGATCCCTCCTCCACGGTCCCTGAAGGCAGGGCTCCGCCTGATGCCCTGATGCACCCTGCCACCTGCCCGGGCCCAGCTGCAGGGAGCTGAGCACGGGGCTGCCTCCGTTCCCACGCACAAAGCTGCCCAGGCTGTGGAGCCTGCCTGGGGATCAAGAAGAGGCCCTCGCTTCCCAGGGCCTGTCTACACCCAGGGCAGCTCCTGGAGACCACCACTGTAGTGTAGGCATGTAAACACAATTTTTAATTTCTTTTCTGGGCTAGGGATCGAGCTGAGGGCCTTTATACTGACCTACATCCCCAGCCCATTTTGGTTACTTTTGACTTTGGGACAAGGTCACACTAAGTTGCCCAAGCTGGGGTCAAACTTGATATCCTCTCCTGCTTCAGCCTCCCAGAGGGCTGAGACTACAGGCCTGTGCGGCTTATTTTTAAATTTTTTATGATTATAAATGTATTAGGTAGTATTTTTTATGAAAACCTAAAAATACGTAAATAAACATGGAAAATGGTGGCTGAGTAACAGAGCTGTGCAAAGTCTCCTCGGGGACTCACGAGAGAAGTTGAGATTATAACTAAAAACGGCCTGTTCAACTTGGCTAGGAAAGGAAGGAGCGTCCCAGCAATTAAAACAGAAGGTCAGAAATCCTGAAGACACACGGGAGGCAGAGGAAAACTGCAGCCCAGGGAGCTGCCCCAGGCTGAGATCCGCCAGGAGCTGCCGGCACCCTGGACGGAGGAAAGCCCGCTGGAACCTCGGACGGAGGTTAGCGCAGATCCGGAAGATGTGGGAATTGACAGCAGCCTCCAGAACCAGCCTGCGGGCAGTGCCCGCTAAAAACACCCTGTGCGCTGCCTTAGGAGGGGCCTCCTGGGGCCCAGATCAGAAGCAGCGCTCAACAGCCGTAACGGGTAACGACATAAGCAGGAGCTATTAAAAAAAAAAAAAAAAAAAAGCCCCAGACTGCCCAGGCCTGGCCCCGGAGGGAGATATCTAGAGTAAAAGCAGGCTCAGAAGAGCACATCAGGGTTTGGGGTGGGTCACTCTTAAATAGTACCTAGGGAGGAATCTGGCCCAAAAGACAGCTGTAGAGGGGCTGGAGAAATGCCTAGCAAGTGCTAAGTACACAAGTTCGATCCCCCAGCACCTCATAAGCTGGGTGTGGTGGCACACACCTGTCATCCCAGCACTCGGGAGGCTGAGACAGGAGGATCGCTGTGAGTTCAAGGCCAGCCTGGGCTATAGAGCGAGACCTTGTCTCAGAGAGAGAGAGAGAGAGAGAGAGAGAGAGAGAGAGAGAGAGTTGTAGAGAGGAAAGGCCACCGACCTCCTGACCAGCTCAGGAGTAGCGGGAGCACCTCTGGGTGGAGATCCCCACCTCAGGGGAGGGAAGCCAGGACAGGCAGAAGGTGAGGGGGTGTGGGAGAGCAAGACACCCCAGAGACCATCGGGCTGTTAGGTCCTTCCTCACTGCCTACTCCCAGCACTCAGAGGAATTCCATCTCCCCCACACCCTCATAGCTGTTCAAAGAAACCTCTCGGCTCGGCCTTTAAAGTGAAATCCCTCAACACCAGAAACATGGGAAGAAGGTAGGTAACAGGACACCCACAGAGACGCCTGAGACCTCAGAAACTAATGTCATGGGCCCTGAAATAGTGGAACTCATAAGGAAGGAAGTAAAAAAAAAAAACAAATAAACAAGTCAAATAGCCAGTTCAAACAAGATATTTTCAAAGAAATGCGAGCCTTGATCAGCAGGCTTAAAGAGGAACTTACTAATAAAACAGTGGTCCTCACGGAGACAAGGCTCACTGAGCAGACTGAAGCCACAAATAGAAAGTTGGCTGAGGTAAATAAGGAAATGCAAGATATGAAGGAACATTTTGATAGAGAAGTGGAAGAAAATATGAAAAGAAATCTAGGCGAAATTCAGAATATAAAGAATATATGTATGGGATAGCAGGAAAAGACATCTCACATATTGTGAGGGCAGAATTCAGACCCTGCAGACAAGGCTGAGGAAACAAACGCCATGATCAGGCACAACGCCAAAATTAGAAATGAGCGAAGGAGCTGGATACACCAGCTGATGGATGACTCAGAGAGAACCAACCTCAGAATTATGGGAGAAAACAGAAGGCAGTGCTAAAGGTATAAAGAATTTATTCACTTTCATTCATTGATTCATTTTCGTATAAGAAAATTTCCCAAATCTAGAAGGAGAAATTAATTTTCAAGTACAAGAAGCTTACAGAACATCAAAGAACTTCAACCAGCAAGGAGACTCACCAGGACACTTCATCATCAAAACCTCAGAAATACAACAACAAGAGAGAATATTTAAAACCAGCAAGAGAAAAACGGATATTATTTCACCCAGGCAACCCCATTCAAATTATAACAGATTTCTCAATGCAAACCTTAAAGTCCAGGAGTGCCTGGAGCAAAATCTTTCAAGCTTTAAAAGACAGCAAGGGTTAACCCAGGTTGTTGTAGTGAACAGAATTATCCCTAAAAATTGAAGGAGAAGTAAACATTTTTCATGACCAAGAATCCCTAAAGAAATCTGAGACCGCTAGCCAGAAATACTTGAAGGCATCTTTGCAAGAGACAGAGACAAGCAGCTCCAGACAGCAGAGAGGAAAGGAAACGTCGAAAGAGAAAATGTGACAAAAAATAGACACTGATTATTTGACTGGTATCTCATTAAAACAGCACCCGCTTTCTCATGAAATCTGTGAAACTTCCCCCATAATTATTTGTATTAGCATATTAGTTTATAAAAATAATAATTATATTCAGCATGGGGAACTGGTTGAAAATCTTAAGTCGTGAAACTTTTTTGATATGTATAGATATTTAGGGGATGCAGCAGCAGAGGCAGTGGTCTTGATTTGGAATATTATTAGTTTTTAAAAAAACAGGGAGAAGGGCTGGAGGAATGGCTCAGCAGTTGAAGTGCTTGCCTAGCTAAGCACTAAGTCAAACGCTAAGTACCCAGGTTCAATTCCCCAGCACCACATACGCTGGGCGTGGTGGCGCACACCTGTAATCCCAGCACTCGGGAAGCTGAGACAGGAGGATTGCTGTGAGTCCAAGGCCAGCCTGGGCTCCATAGTAAGTTCAGGACCAGCCTGAGCTGCAGAGTGAGACCCTGTCTCAAAAAACAAAAAAACAAACAAACAAACAACAAAAAAAAAACCACGAGAGTCAGTAAATGAGTGGTTCCTATCTTTTTTTCCCCTGCAGTTATTATTGAGCAGTAAAGGTAAAAGATCCCAAAGGCTCAGTCCATCGGCTAGGAACTCAGTCGGCCATCAGTTCAACCTGTGACTCTGAGTTCACGTCTCAATCTCACGTTCTGTAACCACATTTATAATAATGATCTTACCCATTTCTTCCAATTCCCCTTTGGGAAAGAACTGTTAAAAATTCTGAAATAAGTAAGGTTGTCATTATATCTACTGCTGTACGTGTGATATACTTTTGTGATATATAGATTTAAGTTCATTGAATCTAGCAATTCATTTATTTTTTCTTCGATGTGAGTTTAGCCCAGGGAACCTGACTGATGTAATGATGACCCGAATGCCTCCCGTATCACAGCACAACCGGTAACAGCCACGTCCTGGAAGAAACCCATGTGCCCAGGTGCAGAAGACTGGGCAGAGATGTGATACGTGCACACAATGGAGTATCACGTTGTTAAGACGTGCCATTAACAATGACACACCTGAGTCATATGTAGGAAAACGGGTGCAGCTCGAGACCGTCATGCTCAGTGAAATGGACCAGACCCAGAAAGTTAAACAGTGTATTGCTTCTCTCATAGGAGAAATACAGCCATACGGAAGGTAAGAGACCTGGAAGAGAGGGAGATGGACTTTGTGGAGAGAAAAGGGGAGATGGGGCGGGAGGGTGGGAAGGGGAAAGGGAGATGATAGGTTAAAAAAAAGAACCAAACGGGGTAATAGTGGAGTTAGGGGAGAGGAGACGCCGTGAGAGGGCCAAAAAGGGGAACGGGCAGGGACTGTAATGTTGGTGTGATTAACATGTGCACAAATTACCCAAGGTCAGTGTGAACATTACACATCACATGACATGGGAGGGGAAAAGACACCAGAAGGGGCCCACTGCCTCTCCAGCTCTGGCCAGCATTTCTGGGACATGAGGGGGTCCTGTGGACACGCGGCACCTGGGCCCGGGCAGGGGCTCACATCCTGCAGCGCTGGCCTTGGGCACATGCAGTCCCCTGCCTCCGGCTCCTGCGGGGCTGGGCTTGTGCCCGAGCCATGAGGCGGTGGCCCACGGAGTCCTGTCTCTCAGGTGAGGACCTGGGTAGGGCCTTGATATCGGGGATCCCCATCCCCACACCCAAACATGTCAGCTGTGACTGGCAAATTCCCAGTCTCATAGCACCTCTGGGAGCCTGAGCCACAGGCTACAAGCGCAAATGCTACCAACCTGACGTTCAGTGGGGACCGTCCCCAGCCCGAGAGGAACAGGGCTGTTTCAGCATCCCACAGAAGCCCCACAGGCCCCACTGAGGAGGCGGGTGCCAGCCTCAGGCCAGAGTTGTGAAGAGCACCATTGTCCCTGAGATGAGGGCGCTCTTGACGTGAGCTGTGTCCCCGAGCTGCCATCCCAGCATGGACGTGCCTGTTGCCAGCCAGGCATGCTGTCTGAGTGCGTCATTCACTGCGGGGCCTCGGGGAGCAAGCCCTCCCTGCCGGGCAGCCCGTGTGGCTGGATGGCACACAGGGTGCCTTTCAGGGCTGTCGGGGGAGTCTTGGGGACAACAGTGACGCTGGAGACAAGGCCACCACCTGGGTCACCCAGACAGGAAGGCCTGCGCGGCCCGTCCAAGCTGCCGTGAGGTCATCAGAGGCCGACACAGCTGCTGCCACCCGCACGGCCCTGTCCAGCGGCCCTGGTATCTGGGAGACAGAGTCACCCTAAAGGAGTGCGTCTAGGGTTAGGCCCAGGTGCAGACCCGTCATCCTCGAGACAAGATGGTGACAGTTTGAGACCAGTTTGGGCAACTTGGTGACTTCAGTGAGGCTTGCAACAGTTCGGGGCTGGGGCTCAGCGTGAAGCTCAGCTGGACCCCAGGACCCCACACTCACGTGCTCCTGCACACACATCAGACCCCACAAAGCGAAGGAGCAGGGCTAGGGAGGCGACACGCCAGGGGAGGCCCCACTGCCACATCCGCCCACTGCTGGTCCTGTGGCACCTGCCCTGCAGCGCCCCCCGCTGGCTGTGCCACCTTCCCTCCAAGTCCCCGCCTGGCCACAGCTCTGCCTGCCCACAGGTGAGCGCTGGGCTCCAGATCTGCCTTGTGCGCCAAGGGCGAGGGGGGCTCTGTCTCCCCAGCTGTCCTGGTGTTTCTCCTGCAGCACTCTGGGCCTGCAGCCTCCAGGCCTGGGCTCCCTCATCCCTTCCAGGGGGCCCAGCCTAGCCTGGTCCATGGCCCGGCCGGGGACCCTGCAGGTCCACAGCACACACACCCCTCCTGCCCAGGGTGGCTCTGTCTCACGCTGCGGCACCTCATCGCTCCTGGCTCCTGGAAGGCGGGGTGGGGTGGGGGTGCCACACGTTCCCTGTTCCCCTCCCCCAGGCACGTGGTGGCAAGGGTGACAGCAGTTCAAGGTCAGCTCCTTTGCCAGCTTCCCTCTGAGCCCCCTAGAGCGCTAGGTGAGCCTTTGCCCTCTGATCCCAACCTGTCCTGTCCGGTCCTGGGCCAGCTGCAAGCACCCTGCCAGCCGAGTTAGGTTAGCACGCCCACATCCTTGTAGCTGGCTGTCCCCGTGGCTGGTGATCTACGGGGCGCACGGTGGCGTCCATGACTCTTACGGTTTGGATGTGGATTTGGGTGTTGCTGATCATCAGTGGGTTCACGCGTGGTTAGGAGGTGAGGCCTGGTGGGTTGGCAGGTCAGGGGGGCTGTGGCCAGATGGTTCCTCTCGCAATGCCCTGAGCAGACGCTCCCCATCAGACCCTTCCAGGCATTGCTGGCCCCCCAGGACTGGGCTGAGACCTCCTGGAACTGGGCTACAATAACCCTGCCCTCCTTGAGCTTATTCACGCCATGCACTGTGTCCTAGCCACACGAAGGTGATTAAGGCAGCGACCCTGGCCTGGCAGCAGTGAGGCCACCCCCTACACGTTGCGCCCCATCCGCCACCTCTGGGCTCCGGGCCACAACGCCCCACATCCCTCCCTCCTGGCCCTGGGCACGGAGCCCAGGAGGTCCCAGAGTGATGCCCTGACCTCAGCCCTGACCATCTAGAACTACGCCTTCATGAGGGGCTGCCTCATTTTCTTATGGGGTCAGGGAGCAACAAGCCACAAGTTAGGGGGCATCGCGTGGGCTGTGCCTCTAGGCCAGCAGGTGGCACCCCAAATGCACCTCTCCGGTATTAGAATTCCTGTGAGCGGATTCCTCGGGGAAGTAGCAGGCTCAGAGGGTGCTGAGAGCGCAGAAGAGCCCATTTGCCAGTGGATTTCTCGTCTCTAAAGGGCAGCTCCGCAGGCAGCAGCAGGCAGCAGGGCAGAGACGCCCTGGGGGCCAGGTGGGACGCACTGTCCCATCACACCTACCCTGCAAGGTCGTCCCTGGCATCTGATGTCTTCCCCACACCTCCTTTCCTCTTGCCAGGGGATGTTGGCTTTAATCAGGAATTTAAGGCATTAGATTCTCATAAGGAGCACGCAGCCTAAGTCTTGCATGGGAACCTGCACCCCTCGCTGATCATCTGACAGGAGACGGGGCTCAGGTGGCCATGAGCCACGGGGGACAGGCGTGACACCGCATGCTGGCCTTCCTCTCGCCTTCTGCTGTGCGGCCGTTTCCCAGCAGGCCCTGGGCTGGCCCGTGGGCGGGGGCCCTGGTGTGCCCCACCCTGAGCTGCAGGTTCTCCCTCACCACCCCTTGCCAGGTGACCCCCTTCCTCCCCGGCCTCGGCCCAGCCCACCACAGGGGCAGCCAGCAGCCACCTCCTCCGCAGACAGAGGTGCACTGGCAGGAGGCAGTGGACCCCAACTTGCTCCTACAGTGTGCAGTGTCCTGGATGGACCCACGTGGCCAGCACTGCTGGGCACTAAGCCTCTCTCTGCCCTCTGCCCTGTGCTGGGCTGGGCTGTGCCGGCTGCAGCCCTGGGCCCAGTGAGCCTCCCCTGTGCCCACCCCCAGGCACGGCAGACCCTGACCGTCTCACACAGCAGGCTCTGCGGACCTGCCCGTGGTGGTGTCCTGCCCGGGGACAGGGGCTCTCACCTTGGAGATACATCTCCTCGCCCTCCGCAAACATCCGGCCGCAGTGGACGCAGAGCGCGCACGAGGGGTGGAAGTGCTTCTCGCCGGCCTGGAAGAGACACAGGCAGAGTGTCCCCCACCACCCCTGCACGGTGACCACCCGCCCGAGCAGGGGCTGTGGGCCCCCAGGTCCCCTGCAGCGTCAGCAGGCAGTGCGTCCCAGGGCCAGGTGCCGGCGGGGAGCTGATCCTGGGGTGGCCCTCCGGCCTGCCACGGGAGGTGCCTGGTGAGGGCACGGGCCCGCAGTGCCTGCCTGCTGGGCGCCTCCTCCCAGACAGCCGTGAGCCGCCAGTCCGCACATGGCCGGACAGGGACACATAGGTGCTGCAGACTGCAAGGAGGTGCTAACCAGGGCCGCTCTAGACGAACAGGCGACAGGTCCCCACCCCCGGCTGTGACGCCTGCTGTCTGCAGGTGTGGGGCACAGGGCTAAAGTCCCCACACAGCTCCAGGCCCTCAAACAAAGCAATGAGGAAGTGGGGGTCCCTGCACGGGACGCACAGGGTCAGCGGTTGCCTGGCCACCAGCAGACTCTCCCACTTAGCCGGCTGTTTTGTAGATGCGACTCAAAGCTCTCCGTGCTCCCATAACCCCCCGCCCCTTCAGGGAAGGCACCCTGTGCCAGGGTGGTGACGGAGAGACGGCGACGCGGAGTCACCTCTGCGCCCTCCCAGGGTGACTTGGAATACCCTTTTTCCTATAAAAGGCCTTTGATGTGACCAGTGGGAGGTGAACATGGACCTACGGCCTTTGAGTGGCTGGGAACAGGGCATCTGGTCACCTCTGTGTCCTCAGGGAGGGGAAGGATGGAGGACCCAGGGTGGCTGTCCTTCCCTGCTGAGGGACTGAGGCAGCCTCGATGCGCCCTTGGGCCAAGCCACACTTCATGCCGGGGCACAGGGCACTTCCAGGGCTGGGGCAGAACAGCCGTCTGCTCCTCCTGCCCGGGGGCATAGCTGCCTCGGAAGTCTGTCGGTTCCTCAGAACATTAGACATGGAATTATCAGAGGAACAGGCAATTTACTCTTCTGTGTTTAAGAAAAACAAAGAAAACTGCATGGGACGCTGAAAGGTTACATTCCACACAGAAATGTCAACAGCAGCATGACACGTAACAGCCGAAGGTGCAACACCCCAAGGCCCACTGTGGGTAAAGAAATAGATACTACACGGCCACAAAAAGTCTAGCCTGGACAAACTGAAAACTTGGTGAGACCCTCTCTCAAAATCAAAAAATTTTAAATGGGCTAGTACAAGGGCCCTGGGCTTGGTTCCTGGCACCAAAAAAAGAAAAGCCACACCCCGTCCACCCCCACTTCCCCATGGGCATGAGTCAGCCAAGCCCTGGGAGGCACGTGCCCTGCCCAGACCCCCACGTCCCCCCTCTGGCCCATGCAGCTCTCTGCCCGGCACACCTGACTCCCTCCCTTTGCCGGCCACCTCATCCCATCCGGTCAGCTCCAGAAAGCCTGCATCACCTGCCCCACCCTGCCGCATCTTTCCTGGGGCAGTCCCAGCCCTGTGGAGGTGCCCACTGAAGATGCTCCCACGAGGGCCACGAGGCCACGTGCTGCCCAGACGCGGTCCCTGAGGACACAGGGCCCTGACACCGGACAGGGTTGCAGCAGGTGACGCGGGCCGCGGCGGCACTCATACAGGCGGCCAGGCCCCGGGATCCCCACAGAGCTGCGGGCAGGCCCCAGGTCCCTTCAGTGCAAGAGACAGGAAGCACACAACACGCAGTGCCCAGCGGGGACAGTCCACGCCATGTCTCAGGGAAAGGGCTGGTGGCCTGAGTGGTGGCGTCGCGGTGAGAGGCAGTGACGTGGGAAAGCTGCGTGTCTGTGAGTATCCGGTCATGCTGTCGCTGCAGGTTTGAGTCTGCGTCTTTACGTGTCCTGTGTGACCGTGAGTCGGTGTGTTTCCGGGAAGCCACATCCCTGTACTGGGCGTGGTGTCCGTGTGACTGTATACATCTCTCTGCGCTTGTGTGTGTATGTCTGCATGTCTGTGGCTTCATGTGTGTTCTTTGTATGTCATGTGTCTGTGTGTGTTGTGTCATGGTTGTATGTGTACTGTATGTGCATCCAAGCATGTTGTGTATCTATGTGTGCGCTGTGTTTGTAGCTGAATGTGTGCTGTCAATATTACCAATGTGTCTGTGTATGTGTGTATGCTGTGTGTGTCAGGTGTGTCTCTCCGTGTGTGTTGTGTGCTGCTCTGTAGCTGTGGTTGGTGTGTGTGTGTGTACACGTACCCTGTAGGGCGTGTCTCCCCGTGTGTGCAGCACCCAGCTTGCTCCTATACGCCGACCAGTCTGGGTTATGTCACCTCCCGTTAACATCCCGATTTGTTTCCTGTCTAAGCTGCGAGTGTTCCATCTTCCTTCTGATCATGTTTTCAATAAACACATGTATTTCTGAGGGAGAGCGCTGGGCACACTTGTGCCTGGCCACGTGGCATGCTGCCTGCCCACACGACCGAGTCACCTAGCTTGCCAGGCAGGGGGAGAGCCGCCCACGATGGCACACGCTGCAGTCAAAAACCCCGCACCCTGGAGTCACCGAGGCTGTGGGACTGGAACGGTCAGTCACACGCTGAATGACCACGCAGGCAGGGCGGGAGCGGGCGTGCGGCCCTCCTCCTGCCGGGGTCACCACGAGGCCACCTGTCCTCATGTCAGGTGCCTGCCCTGTGTTTCTGCAGCCCAGCCCAGCCAGGGCAGGACGTGAAGAGTCCAGTGAGGCCCAGGAAGGACGGAGGGAAGGAGACGTGGGAGGAGGAACCCATGGGCTGTACCAGGGGGATGCCAGCCTTCTCGTTACCACGGAGACCAGCCTAGGTAGCAGCTTCCCATGGGTGACCTGGATCGCAGGCCTCGGCACCTCTGCGGTTAGCCCACCACTGCGCCCACTCCTGCAGGGTGGTTACCAGCCAGTGGCAGAAGGACTGCCAGGGCCTCCCCTTCCCCAACACAGACTGCTTCCCTAGAACTCACCCAACGGGCTGTGCTGTCACAGTGGGGTGACCTTATTCCTCCGGAGCTATCATGACCCTCCCAACCCTCCACACGCTCCCGACTGTGCCCCACCAGCCCCTCCCATGCCTGGCCCAGCCCTCCAGGCAGACGCCATCACACCCAGGCCAGTGGTCTCCATGCCTGGGAGCCAGGGAGGTGGACGGGGGAGGGAGGGCTGTCGCCATCACCACCGTCACCACCGATGCTTGCTTCCCGGCGGCGCTGCTGGGGCTCGGTGCTGACGGTGGCACCGTGCCTAACACACACAGGCATGATGCCCACAGGGGATCCTCCCCACAGGGCTCTGAGGGAGGACAGCCAGCCCAGGCACGCAGAGCAGCAGCAGGAGTCCTCACAGCTGGGGTCCTGTCCGCAGGAGCGGCAGCCCCCTCCTGTCCCCACAGCTCCTGGGAGCCCGCCGGCTGTCCCAGGGGCCCTGCTGCTCCTACCTGCGCAGGGTCCTGCGCAGCACCGATGCGGCCTCAGGGCCCAAGAGCCTTCCCCCAGGGTGGGGCCATCTCACCCAAGCCAGTTCCGAGAATCCGGGCAGATCTGTCACTGGCGCCTGCTGTTCCCCACGAGCCACTGTCCCTAGCAGGGCACCGGCAGCTCTGGACACATGGCACCGGCAGCTCCCTGCCGCCTGGCCAGACTTGTCCCCGCTGGCAGCTCCCGCCTGCCCGCAGCCCTAAGCTGGAGGCTGCTCAGAGCTGAGCGGAGCCGCTGCCGGCTCAGCCTCCTTCCCACCGCCACCAGGCGCCACCGCAGCTGCCGCCTCTCCCTGGAGAGAGAGAGACAAAGGCTCACGTCTCCCCGGGAGTTCCTCAGCCCCTGGCAACCACCACAGCCCCTTCCAAGGGCAACAGAGTGACCCGAGGGGCCTGCCACAGAACACCCCCAGTTTTGTATGGGGGCCCGGATTCTGACCAGGGGCACTCACATTGCAGAGCTAGGGTTGCCTGGTCCTCAGGTCCCCAGCGGGACCCCTGTGACCTGATGTTGGAGCTTCCCCCACAGCGTGTCATCCTGGGCAGTGCCGAAGTGCAGCACCACACCCACAATGTCCTCGGATGCCCCGAGTACAGCTCCCTAGATCAGCACCTGCTCTGGGTTGGGTCAAGGCTGTCCCCGGTCCAGCCAGGCCTCTCCAGGTCAGGAGGGGCAGGATCCACACCGGGACAGTGCCCGGGGCAACCTTCCAAGCCCAGGCCGCAGCTGGATCAGCCATGTGGACAAAGGAACCGGCGGACAAGCAGAGTCGGGCAGCCTGGGTCAGGCCAGCTCTGCCTCGTGCGTGGGTGCTGTGGCCCAGTCTGTGGGGACCCCACACCTGGCTGAGCACCGGGGCCACCAGGAGGAGGGAGGCAGATCAGAGGGGCAGCTGAGTAGGGGCCGGGCACACGTGCACACAGGCATCACGTCATCAGGAGACTGGAGCAGAAGGGCTGGACAGTGGGCATCGAGGGCAGGGTGGGGTGGGGTGGGACAGTCTGGAAAGGGTGGTAGGTGCTTGGATACGCTCCAGAGGGGGACTCATGCTTCCCAGGAAGCCACTAGGAGCTGGGCTGGGGCCGCCGGGGTATCATCCCATGCTCTTGGGGGCTGAGGCAGGAGGCTCACAAGTTTAAGCCCAGCCTGGGCAACTCAGTAACTCAGTGCTGTTTCAAAATCAAAACTGAAAAAATGGGCTGAGCATGTAGTCTAGCGTGAAGGCCCTGCGCTGGGTCTGTGCTACCACAGAGAAAGAAAAGTAGGGCGGGGGTGTGGGGTGGGTGGATACCACTGGGGGCGCCTTTGAGGAGGGTGGCATGTCCAGGAGGCAGCTGAGGCAGGGTACGCGGGACGGACCAACAGTTTCCCAGCATGTCCTGCCACACCCGGGCTGTGCACGTGGGACGAGAAAGAGCAGGGTTGGGGTACTCGGTGTCACCAACACCCAGGGAAACATGCACAGGATACAAGGCGAATCAGAGGATGCCCAGATGGGTACACACGTGTGCCCATTCCCTGAGAGGAAGCAGCTATCATGTGCCACACACACCTACTCATAAAAAAAGACTGTCAAGATGGGGAAAAATCCCAGTCCTACTGTAGAACCCACTCGCACCAGAAACCTGCAGGTGGCTGTGGCGGAGATCTATGTGGGGCGCACATGATGGCGGCAAAGGCCACTCAGCCCCGGCCCCCGAGGCAGGGGGCAACACACGCACGCCCCCCCGTCGCCACGGGCAGCTGGGAACGCGCCGCAGATCGGAAAAGCCTTTCTGGGAAGAGATTTAAGTGACTCCGTGAGCTCTGAACACCTCTTAGGAACTGTGCTCCCCCAAAGGGAAATTAGAAATGCAAACAGAGCATTTTTAAAAAAGTATTAATTTCAGTGTTGTTGATTATAATGGAAAAAAATGGGAATGTAATTAGCAGGTGATCAGAGGCCATGACTGTCGCTGCCCCACTGTGGGGACCGTCCCTGGCACTATACCTTAGCAGAGAGAAGGCTCGCCTGAGTTCACAGGTTCAGGTCTCGGTCCCTCAGTGGGCGCGGGCAGTGGTGGGAAGGGGCTGGTGGGGACCAGCTGCTCGGGGTTCGCTAGAGGAAGGCTCAGGAGCCCAGAAGAAGCTGGGGGGGAGTCAACCTCCCTCCGGGCCACACACCCAGGAATGCGCCACACGCCACCTTCGGCCACACGTGAAACCCCCCAAACATGAGGCTTTCGGGGACATTCCAGATCCAAACTGTAACTGCTGAATGATTAAGTTTTAAAAAAATTTTCAAAGTAAGAGTCACTGCCATGGGTCCCCCTTGTGTTAAACACCCCAACGTCCCTGCCACTTTCTGAAGCAATTCTGGAAGTCCTCTTTCCTGCGTGTCCCTAGGGTGGTTTTTGTTGCTGTGTTTTGGTTTGGTTTTTTTGAGACAGAATCTCACTCTGTAGTCCAGGCTGATCGCGAACTCACTACATAGCCCAGGCTGGCCTTGGACTCATGACCATCCTCAGCCTCCCAAGTGCTGGGATTATGGGCATGCATTACCCGGCTTATGTGGTGCTGGGGAATCGAACTCAGGGCCTTGAGCTTGCTAGGGAAGTGCTGCAACCGCTGAGCTATTCCTCTAGCCCCGAGCCCCTTTAGTTGTGCTGTTGTGGCTGTCTCCATTCCTGAATCAATTCAATTGGCCTTTCGTGGTCACTATGATACTGGGGAAGAGCCAGAAGTCACACAGTTAAGTCACGTGCGTTTTTCGTGAGTGATCCCTCTCTCTCCTTACATCTGGTGGCTCCAGTGGACGAGGACATACTACTGGGCTTCTGTGCACCTGCCTTTCCCTGGGATGGCACAGGGCAGCAGCACTCAGGGAAGAGGGCTCCTGAGCTGCTCCGGAGCGAGGCCAGAACAGCTCACGGTGAGGGGCAGTGTTCTGAGGGGCGCGCGGCTGCGCATTTCAACTGGGACAGGTTTTTAAAGAAATCATATCCCGTGTTTCACTCACCTGTGGTGGGTCCCACTGTTCAGGGTTGATGGTGGACCCAGCACAGCCTACGATGAGGCACAGGATGATGTCAGAACCGGCCACAGCAGGTGCCCAGGAACACCGCGCCAGCTCAGCACAGCCAGTCCCCAGGGAGCACCTGTGGGTGGCTCCCCTGTGTGAGTGAGGAAACTCACAGGGTCAGGGAGCAGCTTGGTGGCCGCCAAGGGCTGCAGGGTGCCGGGAAGGGACGGCCAGGAGGTGTGTGGCTTTTTGGGAGCTCCCAAAAGAGCTGAAGTCATCATGTAACGGTGACACGCACGTGCCCACGTTTACCCCCGCACACCTCCCACAGCTACGCTTCAGGAGCAGCCGCTGTGATGTCCGTCAACAGACGGATGGAGATATTTACACAGCGCAGGATTACTCTGCCTTAAAGAGAGACAGACTGGAGTCACGCGTGGGAAAACGGACACACCTTGAGACCATCATGCTCAGCGAAATGAGTCTGATACGGAAGGAAAAATGTCGCCTGGTTTTCTAATATGAGAAAACGGTCTATAAAAAAGTAAGAAAGTAAAATAAAGGAGTGGTGGAAGAAAAACATAGGAAGAAAGTGAGCTGGGGGCTCGCAGTGGTGATTAAAAGGCCCAGAAGTTGGCCGCAGTGCTGACAGTGGGGAACAGGACACCCCGGGTCACTTTACACTGACATGAAAACCCAGGCAATGAGGGATCTGCCGAGAAAAACTGTCGGCTAATGATGCATAAACGCTCTGTCATCGGCTGTGATGCCACGGAGAGGACACAGCAAAAGGGGCCCGGCCGAGGTTAAACCAGGCGCGCACACACCTGTGACTCCGGTACTCCGGGAGGCTGAGGAAGGGAGCTCTCAAGACAAGGACAGTCTATCTTAAAACAAAAAATAAAAACAGGCTGGGGATGCAGCTCAGCGCAAACGCCCTGGGGTCAACGCTTGTTATCACAACAACAGAAAAAGGAGGCAGAGGAAGAGGCAGTAGTGAAACCAGCTGCATTTCTGGCGACTGCTCCTCTCTGCCCGTCTCTGCCTCTCTCTTCTTCTTGGTACTGGGAATGAAGGACAGAGCCCAGAGCCTTCCCACTGAGCTGCGACCCCAGCTCCACGCTTAAATTTTATTTATTATTTATTTTTTAGTTTTGATTTTGAGATAGGCCTCCCGGGCTGGGC
Source organism: Ctenodactylus gundi (assembly GCA_004027205.1). Classification (NCBI taxonomy): domain Eukaryota; kingdom Metazoa; phylum Chordata; class Mammalia; order Rodentia; family Ctenodactylidae; genus Ctenodactylus; species Ctenodactylus gundi. Next base: position 74,740 of record PVKB01004618.1, read on the forward strand.
TCAAGCTTGCCATCCTCCTGCCTCAGCCTCTCTGAGTGCTGGGGCAACAGGCCTGTGCCACCAGCCCAGCTGAGCCCTTCTCTTCAGCGAACTTTCTCCCCCCAGGGAGTGAGCCTGGAGCCGGTACAGAGGTGGGGCTGTCCTGGTGGGGCCTCCCGCTGCCCAGGCCCCGCGCTGGGGAGATGAGCAGTTGGCAGGAGGGTGCGGCTGTGCCAGCTCCTGCACCCCACCACAGGGATGCGACTGCACCAGCAGTGGGCGCTAGGAGCGGGTGTGTCCCGTGCCTCTGTGCGGTGGCCCGTGGCTCAGGATCCCGGCGCCCTGCAGCCTGGGCATCTTCCAGCCCTGCCCCACCGGCCAGCTCCCTCGCATCCTGCCCAGGGCAGCTCCTGCATCCTCCCTGCCAGCCTCCCGAGCTCAGCCCCTTCTGGTCCTGGAGGCCCCCACTCCACAGCCCACATGTGACAGAGGATCTGTCCGCCACCCAACGAAGCTTGGGGCCCAGGGGATGCGGTCCGGCCGGTGGACTGGGGGTCGTGGGAGACATGTGCATCCTGTGTGTTAGTGTCACACAGGGAAGGTAGCAGTGTGCTTGTCACCAGATTCGGAAGCCCAGCTCACTGGTGTGGAGAGCCCCACACTGTGACCATTGCTCAGCTACCTGACCACACGGTGCTTCCCACGGGGACACAGGCCTTCTTGGCAGCCATGTGGCTGTGGACACCTCATCTGTCCTTCTGGTTTAGATCTAAAATGTCCCCCCCATCACCCCTTGTGTGGGTAGGTGACTGGATCACAAGATGCCGTGCTGGCCAGTGGGTGCTTTCAGGGCAGGGCCCTGGCTGGCTGTGCTGCGGAGGGTGGGGCCCAGGTGGAGGCGGGTCATGGGGGTGGGGCCTGTATGGGCGTGTCCTTCCCTGGCTCCTCCCTTCTCTCCCAGCGTCTTGGCCCCTGCCACACCCTCCCGCCATGATACTCCCGCCTTGGAGCACGGTGCACACAAATCTCTGAGACTGTGGCCCGGGATAAACCCCTCCTCCACTAAGGTGTGGGTGTCAGACACCGTGCCCAGTGGCGGGACAGTGGTTACCACACCCACCCGGGCTCACCTCCAGCCCACTTGCTGCAGAGTCCTATGCGGGACAGCAGAGGCCGGCCCCAGCACTCTGCACCCCTCCTGTGCCCGACTCAGACTCTCACCGTGAGAAGTCCTGGAGGCTTCCTGCAGGAGGAGGCACCTGCAGTCCCTGTCCTAAGGAGGGCAGTGGGGCTCGGAGACGCAGCTCATCCAGGGGCACAGCAATCCGGGGGACGGCTAGGACCCCACCCGGGAGCCCCACCCCACGCTCACCTCCAGCACGCGCCCCGTGATGAACTTCTCACAGCCGTCACAGCGGATGCCGAACTTGGCGTGGTAGTCGGCCTCGCAGTAGGGCAGACCGTCCCTGCAACGTACGGGGGGTGAGGACCGCGGCCGGTGCCTCAGGGTGCTACCACTCTCGTGGGGTACGAGGGCCGCCTCCTGCTCCAGGGACCCACAGCACAGGTGGGCGAGGGGCACTCACAATGCCAGCCCCGAGGAAAGCACCCACCCCGCCACCCTGTCGCAGAGATGGAGAAACTGAGGCACACAGTGGCTGGGCTGAGGAGCAGAAGTGCACCGAGGCACCAAAGAGGCTGGAGATGGGGCTGCTGGTCCCACGTCCCCGCCCAGCTCAGCCTCGGGCCTTGGGAAACCGGGTGGACACGGCCTCCAGTGCCGCACACAGCTGTGCAGCCTGAACCAGTCACTGAGCCTCTCGGAGCTGCAGCTTCCCGCTCAGTAAAACGGGAAAGGAGCAGCGAGGACCACCCAAGGCGAGAGGCCAGCACCTGCTGGACGTGCTCGGCTGCGGCCGCTGTCACCAGCGCCAGGGGGCTGTTCTCGGCGCCCCAGGCTGAGGCACAATGAATGCTAGGTAGGAGAAGACAGGGAGGAGGAGGCCTGGAGGCCCTGTCCGATGTCACAAAGCCACATCACGGGGAGGGTCTCCGGGACCACCCAGGGTTAAGCCAAGCTGGCAAGTGCTAAGTCCCAGGGACACTCGGAGTGGGTCAGGGCCCTGGCCGCTCACAGCCCTGGGCCTGTGTTCCCTCTGCAGCCACCTGGCACTGATCCCAGCTCCCTGGCAGCACCCCGGGAGGCAACACAGGGCTCCTCCATGAGGGACATACACTGGGTCCTCGAGCCCACGAATGCACGTGGGTGTCCCTGCAGCAAACCTGGAGGCTTAGAGACAGCGTGTCCATGGCAACGCGGCCGCGCCCTCCTCCTCAACCCTGGCATCCTCCGCAGGCTGCTAAGTAACGCAGTGTGGGCGAGCCCGGGCAGCCACGTGGGGGACGTGGCCAGCTGCGGGCTGGGCACTGTCCCGCCCCCCACAGTGTTTGCTCCTCCACGGCTGTGCCTGCCTGACTCTCCCCATGCCCAGCTGGCTGTGACAGGGGCCATGGGACTTGGGTGTCCTTCCCAGAGCCCTGCCCTCCCCTGACTCTGAGGATTTTGCCATAGGACCACTCAGTCGAGGCCACACTGTGGGTCGGTGCTGCTGCAGGGCACGGCACAGAGAGGTGGCAAGCACTCTCCAGCAGGTCCCCAGGGATGTCTTTGTGGAATCAGAGGGCAAGGCTAGCTGGGACGGACACGCCTGGGCACGGGGCAGACTTGGGTCTGTACGCACGCCGTTGGGAGCGTGTGCACCTGTGTCAGGCGCGTGCTTGCTGACGGGCGCGTGCTGGGTTTCACTCACTTGCTGATGTACTCGGCGTGCAGCTGCTGCCCGCAGGTCCGGCATTTGAAGCAGTCCACATGCCAGTGTCTGTCCAGTGCCACCAGCGCCTGCCCGTTTTTGATTTCTGAGCCGCAGCCCCCACAGCCTGGAGGGAAGAATGGAAATCAGATGCCCGCGTTGTGGCCAGGTCCTCCGCCGCCACCCACAGACCCCGCGGTGGCCAGTCTCCCTGCCCTCTCCCTCCTGGCTGTCCCCGTGGTGACCAGCCTTCCCTGTGGCCCGGGCTCCTGAGCATTCTCCTCCTAGGTCCCTCTGGCCTTGGCTCAGCCCCGGAGAGCCCAGGGCCACGAGGTGCTGGCCCTGCCCTGCTCAGCCAGTTGATCACTTTCCCTGCACCCAGGGGCTGAGACATGGGGGCAGGGTGGCTCCCCAGCAGCGTCACCCCGTCACGCCCTGTCATCTAGTGAGGCTGAGTGGGAGCTTTCCGTGGTGGGAGGGGGGCCGGGCAGGGATACGGCAGAGTGTGGGATGACAGTGGGACACATGTGACTATGCAAGTGCTGTGTGCATTGCGTGTGCACACGTGAGTGTGTCTGTGTGCAGGCACACGTATGTCTGGTGTGTGCACGGCTGAGGGTGCCCACACCTGCCCATGTCCACAGGGCTCTCCAGGGCACACACACCCAAGTCCCTCCTCCACACACTGCAGTATTTGCACAGAAACTTCTCGCACCCCTGCAGGCCACAGCCATCTCTGGTTGACCTGCGACTCCAGCCCAGGGGCATGCTGGGAGTTGCTGCATGGCTTAGGGAACAGTAACAAGAAAAAGCCCCACCACGCTCTGCACAGATGCAAGGGTTTTCCCCAGATATATCTGATCTGAGGTCAGGTGGATATGTAGGTGTAGGACCTGGCTGGGCCCCACAGGGGGATCTATACACATGGGGTGCCGGGCAGCAGCGGATCCTATGTGCTGGGGTCCCCTCCTGGACCCCACATCCTGTTTCTGGCCCAGATGAGCCACTTGGGCTGGAGGAACCCATCTGGGAAACACACCCACCTCAGGGCCACGCCCGCCCCCACTCCACCCACATTCATAACCCCAACACCACCGGCATCTGCTTCATCGCAGCACCGCCTTCCCACGGCCAGGGCCAAGCATGTATTCCGCACCCACTGCTCACATGCCAGGCTTTGCTCCTGGACGCAGCCTACGACCCCGAGAGCCCTGCTTGCAGGAGCCTGGGTCCGGAGCTCTGCTGGGGGTCCCCTAGGTCCTGCTGGTGGCCTAGGATTAAGGGGTGAGGAGATCTGAGTGTGAAAGCTGTGGCTGAGGACCACAGGGAAGCCAGGAAGCTACCAGAGGAGGGGCCACGGCTGGGTCTCAACAGGGGTGTGTGGGGGTGTAGTGGCATAGCACAGGCACAGCTTGTGCCAAAGCCCAGCGGCATGGCACCCCAGAGCCTTCCGCTCATGGTCCCTCCCCCATGAGTACCCACAGCTGTTAGCTGTGACCAGCCCCGGCAGGTGCCCTGCAGTCAGGCCCACCCAGCCCTCTCTGTGATACCGCACCTGCCCATCCAGCCACCTACTGCCCACTTACACCGCAGGCCCTGGGGCAGGTACCCGCTGCTGCCCACTGCCGCCGTGGGCAGGGAGCACTTCTGACACACGCATTCTTTCCCGTTGAAGGTCACGCGGTCCCCCGGTGGGAAGGGCAGCCTGCGAAGAGAGACCGTGTCACGGCAGACCCGCTGTCAGCCCTCGTCTCCTGAGCGCCACTAGCACCTCAGCGCCTGCCCCACAGGGTGGCAGGGGTGGTGTGCACGCAGAAGGTTAAAAAAAGTAAAGGGAAAACAAAGGAGAGACGTGGGAAATGGGGCGCCAGATCCGGGAGAGAGAGGAGGCGGGCGGGAGAGGAAAGGAACACGCAGGCGGGCGACGGCCACGCGCCCGCTCCCAGGCTGAAGGTCATGACACGGTGCCACAGACGCATGCTGGGACAGCGTCGGGGGGCGGGGGGTTATAGTACGTGTGTGGCCTGCGGGTACGAGTCTCCCAAAGTGAGACCCACTCGCCCATACGGCCGGCGTGCACCCCCAAACGCGGAGAGAACTAAGAAATTAAGTAAGACAACACTGACATGATATGAAGGTTTCTGCCACCTCCTGCAATTCTGTATCCAAAATGAGACCCCAGAGGACACTGGGCTGCGGACAGCAGAGAGCTAGCTGGCCTGCACCCCAGGATGAATTCTTTGGGACTGAGAGGCGGCTGAGAGGTCACTGACTGGGAGGACACTAGGTCCCTGGTAAGCACCAGTCACTTCTTGCCCTCTGCCAGCCGGGTCAAGGAAGGGTGCTCCGTGGGCAGAGCCCATGGGATGTCCAGGCAGGGCTGAGCTGCCCCCTCACCCCTGGCCCTCTTGGAGGTGTCCAGAAGTTTGAGGGAGGAAGGACAGCTCGCAGCTGGAACACCCCCACCTGTGCTGTGCTGTGCCAGGGCTGCCAGTGCCTACCCATCCTGGTGTCTTGCATCCCCCACCACCTGGTTATGGGGACTTTGGGTCAGAGTGGAGGTCGCTGTGGCACTGGGTGTTCTGTCTGAGATGCCTCTGAGCCAACCCAGGTGGTCACAGCCTGCGCCATCACCACGGTTCTGTTTGCCTTTTCTAGAACTGCGGTAGACAAGGCTCACAGAGCCTCGGCCTCCGGAGCTGCACCCACATCTGCATTGCTGGGGCTTGCCCCACACGGTGCAGTGCCAGTCGCATGTGCCTCCTCGTGGCCATATGGGATTCCACCGCACGGATCAACCACAGCTCTTGCGTGGTGCTTGGGACGGCTCCGGCCGGGGCGGACACAGGGCCACCAGGGCACTGCCCTCCACAGACAGATGCTCTCCTTTCTCTTGGGTCGACACCAGAGTGGAGCTCTTGGTCACGTGCGGAGTGTGTGCTTATGAGAAAGGGCCAAACGGTTTCCATGGAAACTAACCATACCATTTCCTGTTCCTGTTTCAAGCCTCACCAAACCTCGTGGCATCCAGTGTCTAGGTTTCGGTCACTCCGATTTTACCTGCTTTCCCAGAGGACAAGCGAGGTCAAGCTCTGGTTTCCGTGCCCACTAGTGGTCTCTGTGCACCTGCGCAGCATGAGGGACTGAGCCCGGGGCCGTCGCGCTGAGCTGCGCCCCAGCCCGTGTTTATTTTTGATTTTGAAACATGGCCTGGTTAGTCCCTATGGTGCCCAGGCTGGGCTTGAACTTGCGGCCTCGTGCCTCAGTCTCCCAGAGTGCTGGTGTGGCAAGCCTGTCTCACCATGCTCAGCCACCTCTAAGCATCTTTGTGTTTAGGAAAGTATTTTGTCTTTTTTTTTTTTTTTGGTACCAGCCTTATTAACGCTTAATTTTATATATGGTGCAACACACAACCCAGTGGGTCTCAGCGTCCAGAGTGGAGCAGCCAACCGCAGAGCTTTCAGAACGGTTCCATCACCCGGAGGAGCCCGAGGCCACGGCAGCCCGGGGCCTGCATTTCTGAAACATGCACATGGGGGGACTAGCCAGGGCGCCCACATGTCAGCTCGCGGAAGATGATCTAGTGTCTCCCGGGCCAGAGCTCCCAGTGGCAGGAGGCAGCTTCTCGTTACACACTGGCTGTGCTTTGCCTCTATTATGGCTTCTTAAGATTTCTTTTTCTCATTGATCACCGGGTACTGATTAGGATAAATGTTACAGACTTCTGCCGGGTTATTCATTTTCTTTTGTTTGCTTGTTTTGATACTGGCGGTTGAGCCCGGGCTCTCACACAGGGATACATCGCCAGTCCATTTTTTAGTTTGGATTTAGGGACAGGATCTCACTGAGTCACTAAGTTGCCCCGGCTCGGGTTAAGCGTATAGTTCATCCTGCTTCCACCTTCCAGGGTTTATTCAACCCAGAGTGCATGGAGATTCTTAGGCAAATGGGTATGCAATTCTCACCAAATCTGGATATTTTTCATTCATTATTTCTTCAAGCATTTTTTTGGTCTCTACTGCCACATAAGTAGACAGACGATAGGCAGGCAGGCAGGCTGTGGAGCAGTTCGACCTACATACACACATCACTGTGGCTTTATCTCTCTGTCTCTCTTTCTCTCTCTCTCTGCTTCAGTTTGAATGGCTTCTCTTCAAGTTTTATCAGTCTTTTCCTCTATAATCTCAAATCTACTGGGAATTCCTCCTCCCAGGGCAGTTTCATTTCAGGAATGTGTTTTCGCTTCCAGTTGTCCCGTGGTCCCTTTTTCGTACCTTCCATGACTCTTCCCAGAGTTCCCTTTAAATTGTCATACACAGTTTAAAGAGCTGCATGAGAGTCAGGGTCTAGCCACTTCACCCCCCACACCCCCGATAGTCACTCTGGGGGCTCTGGGGATATTGAAGACTTTCTTCTGGTTGAGGGGCACATTTTCGTAGGACTAGCACTTTTTGAGTAGATGCTGGACATTATTCATTTCAGGTTGGCGTGTACATGGTACCGGGATCAAGCCCAGGCCTTTCCCACTGAGCTGCATCCCCAGCCCATTTTTATTTTTGATTTTGAGACAGGGCCTGGTTAGTTACTAAGTTGCCCCGGCTGGGCTTGAACTTGCGATCTTCCTACCTCAGCCTCCCAGAGTGCTGGGATCACAGATCTGCAGCACCGGGCCCGCTAGGTTGCTATCTTCCAGGTGGAGAGTGAGGCGTTGCTGGGGCCGGCAGCGGGCTCAGTGGCTGGCCAGCCTGGCTGGCAGTGGCTCTTTTCTGTCTGGGAAGAGTGGGGTCACCGCAGCCTCTATTGCACAGCTGTCTTGGGTCCTATGCAGCAGACACCATGGCCCTCGAGGCGTCCCGCCTGTGTGTCATGGGTATGTAAGAGGACCCACACTCTGCTCAGAACACAGCCATCCCTGGGACTTGTGTGGCCCATGGTAACCTGGCCACTGGTGTCCCACTTGGTGACATCCTCTGCCAAGTGTACAGCTGTCTATCTGGCCCAGGATGGTCAGGTCCCTCCACAGACCCCAGGGTCCCGCTCTGGGCATCTTTCCCTCTACCACCCACACTAGCCACTGCTGCCTTCCCACTGCTAGTCCCAAATCAGGACGTGCTCTGCCCCATCTCCACCTGTGCCAGCCCACAGGAAGCGGCCCCCACGCCCTGCTTGGCACACACTGTCTCCCCCCAGCCTGGCCTGCTTGGGACCCTGCGTGCACAAACAGCTGGTCCTCCTGTTGTTCACTGGCTTCCGCTCTCTGTGCCAGAGGACAGATCTGGCTCTGGTGGCTCTTCGGTAACCAGAGCTGTCGGCTGTTACTGTTAAAATGATGGATCGCCCAGAAGTCCTGTCTCAGACCAGCATGACTCTGGCGACTCGTCCCTAAGCGACATACACAGAAATCAAACATCCAGGAGCCCGCAGGGGAGCTCTGACCTGTGCCATGCTGTGGTGGCACACAGTGGCTCTTTCATCGGAAATGTCCCCCGTGGCCACTTCCTCCCTCAGCATCTCTGACAGCCTGGGTTTCTGTCTCGGGCACATGCTGTTCTCATAGACACCGCTTTGGATGTGACACAGAACACAGGCCCTGAAGCGGGGCGTGGTGAGGCAGGCAGGACGGAATTGTAAAAGAGTCTGTGTTTCTCTCTCTCTCTTTTTTTTTTTTCCCTCTGTGGCACTGGGGACGGAGCCCAGGCCTTCACACTGAGGTATGTCCCCAGCCCATTTTTAAGTTTTGATTTGAGACAGGGTCTTGCTGAGATCACTAAGTTGCTAAGGCCAGGCTAGAACTGGTGATCCTCCTGTTTCAGCCTTCCACAGTGCGGGGATGACAGACCCGCGCCACAGGGCCCAACCGCGTTTGCATTTTCACTTTGTTTTTAGAAATAAACCCCAGCTTCAGAGGCCTCAGGACTGGGGTGTGGGGAGGGAGGCTGCCACCAGCCTGACTCAGCCCGCGGTCATCATGCCTGCTCGGTGCCGGGCCCTAGGCCCCACGGAGTCAGCATAGGCCCTGCCCTCCAGGGCCATATGAGACAGGCCCACACCACGGGGCTGTGTGGCCTGAGGGACGGGGACTCCCTGGGCCGGAAGCGCCCAGGCCCCTACGGCACCCTCAGGGGTTGGGCCCACCGGCCGGGTGACACACCTGGACGGCCCGGTCCGTTCTGGGCCTGTTGCTGCAGGTGTGCAAGGAGTGAGGACAGGTGTGCGAGCTGGGCCGGGGCACTGAGCAGGTGGCGGGGAGGCCAGCAGCGGGAGCCAGGGCTGAGCGGGGCCACGACTGGAGGGGACGGAGACTCACCAGGGGAGGGGGTCGCGGCCGCTGGGGCTGGTGGGGGTACCAGGTGCAAGGGTAGGGAGACCAGGGTGAGGGGCCCAAGAGAGCCGGGCGCGAGGGGCCGGGGAGACTGGTGCAGAGCCATCAGAGCAGGCGGCTTGCTGGGCAAGGTTCACCTGCAGGTCAGGGACCTGGGATGGAGGTGAGCAGGGGCAGGGGAGGAGGGAGGGCCAGGGTCGAGGGGCCGTGGGTAGAGGGACAGAGGGGGAGGCCTCAGCACCAGCTGGGCGTCCATGAACAGGAAGGAGCCAGGGAGGGAAGGGAAGGGGAGAAGGGCGGAAGGATTCCCTCAGCAAAAGGACAGAGGTGACCAGAGGGGGCCATTCCTGTGTGCAGGGATGAGGACAGAACAGAGGGGGTGACTGGAAGAAGGGCTCAGCCTGAAAGAGCAGGCAGAGGGGACAACGCACACAGACCGCAGCCCGGACCAGCACTCAGGGCCAGCTCGGCTGCGTGACCAGAGATGGCGGCCTGCCCTCTCTGTGCCTGGTGCGGCAAGGAGGGCTACGGTCCAGGCCGGCTGGGTGGGTGAGCAGGACGGAGCAGGGGAAGCGGGGCCTCACCGGCACACGGCGCACACGAAGCAGGCAGGATGGTAGGTCTTGCCCAGCGCCGACACCACCTCGCCCTCGATGAGCCGGTCGCAGCTGAAGCAGCGCGTGCCGTAGAGCCGCTGGTAGTCCTGCGTGCAGATGTACTCGCCCTGGCGCACGAAGAAGCCGCCCTCGGCCAGGTCACAGCCACATGCTGGGGGACAGGGACGGAGGCCACCGTTAGCCAGAGCGGCCAGCCCCCTCTCCGCAGGGCCCGGCCCACCCTTGCCCGGCCCCCACCCCACCGGCCTCGCCCTGACACAGACCCGGGTTGGGGGAGCAGGCTCTTGGGACCCTGGCCTGGGGTCAGTGAACTGTTCTCGTGGAAAGTTCCAGAAAGGAGTAGCGGTTGGGGCCAAGCACTGGGCTGCTCTGGGATTGGCCTGCCGCCCCATCATCCCCACAGCCCCTCCACAGGCCAGGCGGCTGTCCCCAGCACTGAAGGGACAGGAAGCGGGCGAGGTTACATCTGCACACCTGCTGCGTGCTGGCTCTGATCTGGGGCTGCAGATTGGGAAGGTCATGTTCCCCGCTAGGGCAGGCCTCCCACAGGGACAAGGCCACACCCTTGGGTCCCTCGCGAGGTCATTTCCGTCTCTTCCCTAACACCAGCCCCAGGACACTGTGTTGCTATGGAGCTTGGCAGATGTGCCAAAGGGACCTGGGAGCTGGGAACAGAGTACCCACCCAGGGGACGGCCTGCCGGTCACCCCTGAGCCACTGAATGGGGTCTGTGTGTGCCGCCCCGCACTCCCCTCCAGCCCCAGGGCCCTTGGGAGCCACGTGAGGCTGCAGAGAGCGTAAACCAGTGTGGCCCGGCTGGCCCTGGCAGCCCTGCTACGTCACACAGGGGTCCCCACCCTGCTGCCAGCCTGGGCTGGACTGTTCTGACGGGCTGGGTAGCTCAGAGGTCTCCCCGACAAGTTCTCAAAGACTGGGTAGCCCTTCCATGGCCTCCCTACCCCGTGGCACTAGGGATTGAGCCCAGGTCCTTTGCACTGGCAACATCCCCAGCCCGTTTTTATTTTTGATTGGGAGACACGGTCTCACTGAGTTGCCCAGGCTGGGCTTAGACTTGCGATCCTCCTGCCTCAGCCTCCCAGAGTGCTGGGGTGACAAGGCTGTACCACTGGACCTGGCTGCCCCTGTGTACCTTAGAGTGACTCCTAGAAATTTTCATCATCGTATTAACTGGTGGCGGAGACGCAGCTCCTGGAACACTGGGACCGGGGACCCTGTAAGGGCCACTTCTGCATGTACCTGGTGGGACGCCAGTGTCAAAGTGAGCCCGTGGGACCCCAGGCCACACTGTGACTATGCTCTTGGCCAAGCTATTCCAGTGGTTGGGGCCCTGGGCTCCCTCCGGGCCCCGCTGTCCCCTTCTCCAGGGGCAGTCATCACTCTGCCACAGTGCAGCCTGCACTCAGTCCCCGAGACAGCCAGGACACCGGGGCTGCCAGTCCCAACTCCACCACGTGGCCCGTGGCGCACGCAGGGGAAGTTCCTTGCCCTCTCTGGGCTGCTGCAGGCTCACGGGGACACAGACTTCCAGCAGCCCCAAGTCACGCCAGCTCGTGTTCCCAGCCACAGCTGCAGCTGTCGCCCCTTCCCCGTGGCCGGCCAGCCCTGAACTCCTGGTCCCCACGCCCCAGGGCAAGGACCAAGGAACCTGGCCCAGGCAGGACAGTCTTAGGTAGATACAGCAGAGACAGGGCTAGAGATGCACCGTGGCCCGGGCCCTGGGTGGCTGGCCTCTGCCATGGCCCTGGCTCCCTGCAGCCGGGTGAGGCCCTTGTGGAGAACTGACCTCAGCGGCCCAGTCATGCCCTCCCCATGAGCTCCACCCACAATCTCATGGCAGTTAGGGTCTGGCTACCTGCCGGGGCCAGGACACAGCTGGGCTACCACAGCCTGGCCTCTGCCTGCTAAAGAAGCCAAATCCACTCAGGCGAACTGGGAAAGGTGACTGACAGCGGGTCGGTGGCAGGGGGTGACCGGCCACCTGTCTGGGGCACACACTGGTCACTTAGAAACGCTCAGAGTCAGGCCTGGTGGCACAGGTCTGTCATCCCAGTGCTCTGAAGGCTGAGGCAGGAGGATTCGAGTTCCATGTCCCACCTGGGCACCTGAACAACTTAATAAGATTCTGTCTCAAAATTTAAAAAACACAAAAGCGCTAGGAAGGGAGCTCGGGTCCAGGCCCTAGCCCTACGGTTAGTACTATTTTAAAAATCTAAAACAAAACAAACCCCAAAAATGGCCGGGAGGGGCTGGCCGGGTGGGCTGGGCATCCCGGGCTGGCTGGATGCTGCCTTTCTGCTCCTGGACTCTGAAGAAAGCGCAACCCGCCCCTGACTTAGACCAGCAGAAAAATCACAAATCCGTGGAGACTCAGTGTTCACAATGTCACTGTGACTCCGCTGCGACGTGTCATAACACAGTAAAGCCACACGCAGCGGGAGAGGCAGAAAGCCTGGGAGTCTCTTGCTACCTCTGAGCTGTTCACCTCGGGCTACGACCTTAACCGCTCTGAACCCCACAGCCCTCATAGGTAGAGACGAAAGTCCCAATTTTACATGATTGATTGTGGTAAGCAGCTAATGAGATGAGAGGCAGGGTCTGGCTGGAAATAGGGTGGAACTGGGGGCAGACGGGGAGGCGCTGTGGGCCCAGACACAGGAGCCAGGCCACGCTGGGGCAGTGTTGGGAACTCCACATGCCCGCCCGGTGATGGGAGGTGGCTCAAGCAACATACAACATCATGCACACAGCAGGAAGGACCAATCCTGAGAGATAGATCAGAGGGCCACACAGCCGGGCTCTCCACTGTCCCCCGCATCCCTGTCCATCCCGGGGAGTGGGAGGAGGGGACAGGCACGCCCACGGGACACATGGCAAAGCAGCCTGCTGTTACCACCTCACTGGCCAATCCACCACCTGCCGCGATGATGGCTAGGACTCCGCCCTGCGACCTGCCATCCCAGCACTCCCAGCGTGGCCACGTAGGGCAGAACGCGGCGTGGCATGGGCTGGGCGCAGATAGACGGTTTCCAGTAAACATCTCAAACGGCCCGAGGTGAGGCACGCGCATTCTGCGTCATTCTGTGGTCGCTTCCAGATGGCCCAGAGCAGCTCTGGTGGCACTATTTATAGTTCCAAATGGCTGTGTCCCCAGGGTGACCCTGCCACAGTCTCTGAGCGACACCAGCGCCCAGATCTTCCACAGACACGCACCTCCCCTCCCCCCGGCCTGTGTCCTCTTCCGCTGAGAAAAGGACCGGCACACACCCGCTGCTGGCAGCTTTCCGAGGCATGATGGGAAAGGCGGAGCAGGTCATGGTGGAAGCAGCCTGTGCATCCTGCAGCCCGGGGCTCGGCCCACACAGGGTCAGGAGAGCCATGGGCGTTTTTCTGGGAAATTTTCGAGTTATTTGTGCAAAGATAACAGCCTCCACAGAGGTGTCGGCCTTGAGTTTTGTTTTGGGGCACGGCACGGGAGGATGAACCCAGTGCCTTCTCACTGAGCTATGTCACGGGCCTTTTTTGGTAAGTTTTTCATCTGGAGACAGAGTATTACGAAGTTACTTAGTTGCCCAGGCTGGGTTTGAACTTGGCACTCTCCCTATCTCAGTCTCCTTCAGTAAGTGAATAACTTTGAATGAATTTTACAGTTGGAAAAAGAGTTAAGGAGCAAGCCCAGGAGGCGCAGAGCTGGGGGTGGCAGAGGCGGAGCCTGAGCACCTCCGGGTTCCAGGCCCACACATCCCCAGGCAAGGTGACAGCCTGCAATTTCTTTCCTGGGTTTTTCCAGATAAATGGGAAATCAAGTTCCCAGAGAGCAGGAACGATGGGACGGTAGGGCGGCAGCAGCCACCTGGAGCCGTGCAGAGCGGCATGTGGGAGACAGGACGGTTGGAGTCGAGATGCAGAGAAAGAAGTCCAGCCTTGGGGACCCTCTTAGGTCGTCAAGTCGGCCAGCCCTGCCGTGGGGCGAGGGTGACCTCTAGATTCCAGGTGATGGCGACAACACCCATGCCATTTCAGACCCTGTGAGCTGGCTTTTCTTTTTCTTTCTCCCAGAAGCACCCTGGGTTCCTGGAGAAGAGATGAAACTGTCCGCAAACCTTGGAGGAGGTCCCAGCAGCTCCTGTCCCCCTGGGGGACACAGGACACTGACAGAGCTGGGGGCAGGGCCCTGTTGTGTCCCCAGGGCCAACGGGGCACCTGCACAGACAAGACTCTGCAACTGGCTGCAGGTGGTCGGCGGTGGGCGGCCTGGTGCCAGGCCCGTGCGCCACAGACTCCTGCCACCACTGTCCCCACTGTCACTTGCCCGCCTCAGGCGATGCAGTGGACAGAGTGTGGGTCACAGGCTGACACACTGCCCGTGCTGTGTCATCTCTCCCGCTGCAGCTGGGAGGAAGGGGTGGCAGGTTGTTTCCGCCCTCCTCCGAGCCCCGGGGTCACACCAGGTGAGGGCTGGCCTCAGGGTACCCATTCTCTCAGTCCCCAAGGACAGCTTAGAGAAAACCCTTTAGATAAAGATGGTCTTGGGCTTTGCCTTTTAAAATGAGCTTTGCTAAGCAGCAAATGCATTTTGCATTCTGAATTCCAGCAAATCCTTTTTTTTTTTTCTGGTGCTGAGGATTTTTATGGGAGTTGAGAATATTAAACCAGACAAACCCTGCCGTGCCCTGGAAAACACTTCCTCATTAAAAACTCCAGAGAGATGGCCTAGGGGAGCAGCACTCAGGTGGCAGGCGCCGTGTGCTCCCTCCTCCCAGAGTCCAGGGCAGGGAACAGGAGGAGATGGGCGGTCAGGAACTCGTGTGGGGCAGGGGGTGGCGCTCCTCCCCTGCGTGCACCTGCTCCCGTGGGCCCGGGACAAACCTTCCGGGGGAGGGGGAAACGGGGAGCAAGTTGTCTGCTTAATGCTGTTCCAAGCAGCCCAAGGCCACTGTCCACAGGGCCCCTGTCACCACACCTGGGCCCTGGCTGCCTCTGGGAGGGCAGTGAGAACCTGTGGCAGGATTCAGGGGAGAGGGCTAAGGTGGCAGGCATGCACAGGGACCCTGCCTGCTAGTGTTTCTCGGATATCACCTGACCTCGTGATGGCCCTAGGGGTCACCCACACCCTCTGGTCAGGGAGATTCAGGGGCGTGCTCCTGTGAGGACCCACAGCCGCTCCATCCGACCAGAGGTGGAGCTCAGGCTGTCGTGTGAGCAACAGGGAATGGCTGTAAACACAGACGAAGCTTCTCCCGCCAGCCAGCTGCTCACTCCCTGCTACACTGCCAACCGGGATGATACCGGTCCGTGGCCTGTGGGTGAGGGACCTTAGTCCAGGAGGACTGCGGGCAGTCCAGAGATGAACTGTGTGACAATTCACACACCCCACAGGGGGATATCATGGGAACACAAACACAGTCTCCTTATGGGGTTTGGACACCACCCCCAAGGAGCCGGCCTTGACCACGTCCCCCCAGCGTGAGCTCCTAGGAAGTTACGGGTGGTCTCACCCGAGCACGGGCGTGTGGGCAGGAAGGAGACGGCTGGAAGCAATGCCAGATCAAACACAGAAATTCCACGACGTGAGTGGCCTTTTCTCCATCTCTCTGGTACCAGCTCAATGCAGTGTATTATTTGTGTCATGCTTCACAGTCAGAAAAAAAAATAATCAAAGCCGGGCCTGGTGGCACAGGTCGTCACCCCAGCACCCCAGGAGGCTGAGGCAGGAAGATCCCAAGTTCAGACCCAGCCTGGGAGAGTTAGCAGCTTAGCAAGACTCTGTTTCAAAATCAAAACTAGCAAGTGTTCTGAGAACGTGGCTCAGTATGAAGGCCCTGGGCTCAATCCCCAGTACTGTGAAAAGATTTTTTTCTAACAATTTTCATGTGAAACAAATGGTACTGGTCTCTCTAGTCCTCCCGGCATGGCCAGCCTCTGGCCCAGCGAGGCTCTGAGAACCGGGCACTAAAACTGTGGTTCGTGCAGGCAATGGCAGTCACTCCCTCTGTCACCTACAGTGCCCCGGAGGCCACCTGGCTCTGGCCACAAGGTCAGAACACTGTGAGGCTGGGCACAGCCACAGGAGGCCACGCCGGGCACCCAGACCCGAGCCCACCCCCACCTTCACCAGCAGCTTCCTCTCCACACTCAAGGACGCAGGTGACACCAAAGAGGCCACACTGTGGGTGAAGATTCTGGGCTCTGAGTGTCCAGCGGCCCAGACCTAAGTAGGCCCCTGGGGCCCGGGGGCAGCAGGAGCCGGGCGCGGGCACTCACCTTTGCAGACGAAGCACTTGATGTGGAAGTACTTGTTCTGCACACGCAGCACCTCGCCCTTGCACGCGTTGCCGCACGTGTGGCACAGGATGGCCGTGCTGGGTGGCTTCGCCAGGGCGCCGGGGGCAGCCTGTGGCGGCGGTGACACTGTGGGGAGAGGCAGAATGCTGCATGAGGCCTCCAGCGAGGGCTCGAGGCCCCAGGGCCCAGGGCCAGTCCTGCAGGGCCTCCGCGGTGGACTGTCCCCTTCTGCCAGGGGACGAGCGCGAGTCCGCTGAGGCCACAGGTGCCAGCACGGGGCTAGGGCCACCTGCCGGCCGCACGATGGGGTCCTGTCCGCGCAGCCCATCCCCTGGAGCAGGCAGCCCTGCCCTGTATTTTCATGTACGTGCCATGGAGACAAAGCCATTGCACTCTCTGTGAAGGGCGACCCAGTCCCTGTGCCCATCAGGACTCTGAGCCTCCAGGGTCCCCCCGGCCAGGCTCCCCAGCCCCGTGGTCCCCAGGAGCTCAGCAGCTGTCAGCCACCTGGGGTCACTGGCTTCTGTCCTGAGCTTGCAGCAGTGGGAGGCAGCTTCCCGTTTCCAATGGCCCTGAGACAATGATCTGAACATTACTGCTGCCCCCTTAAGAGTCACCATGATGTAGGGTGTGTAAAGAGGCCACACAGCAGATTGGGGGGCGGGGACAGGGGCCAGCCGGTGGCCCTCGGAGCCTCAGCTGGGCCCCAGCAGGACGGCGATGCTTCCCTCCGCGGGGCGAGGGCACGGAAGCCAGGGGCGGTGGCGGCATTTCTGCGGGCCTGGCTGAGGCCCCAAGGATGACACTGGTGACACTGGTGACGGCTTCCCACGCGGCCAGGCCCCAGCGCTCCAGGAGGCTGACACCCTGGCGAGCTGCTCCAGTCCCATCAGAGCGCCATGGCGGGGCTGGGGGAGGGACAGTGACAACGCCATCATGCTCTCGTTTGTAGGGACGTAAAGGACAATGTCCCCAGCCCTCCTGGTCACACAGACATAACCAGAACCTGGCTCAACTCCAGCACAGCAGCTCGGCAGCCTCAGACACGCGGGCAGCGCCGGCCGGCCAGGACACCGCCCCAGCTCGGCCTCCACGTGACGTGACCTTGGGGGCATCCCCGGAACCCCACTCTCTGTCCGTCTGTTCCATTCCCCTCTCTGCTCATATCAGCTAGCTCGGGGAGATTCTGGGACCACAGCGAAGCGCCCGCTACCAGCCCAGCAAACAGCAGGTGCTCCGTAAGTAGTGGCCACGGTCCTTACTGAGTGTGGCCTGACGTCCCCGGTTCCCAGGCCGCTGGCGGCCGGCTGGGGCGGGGGTGAGAGGCTCTTACAGCAAATGCGCCCACCTCGGGCTCTGGCTGAGGGGCTGGGCGGTGGTGCTGCCCCCTGCTGGTGGGCAGCGGGCATTGCACCACGAGGGTAGCACTCCCATCAGCCCTGCGGGCCTGAGCGGGTGGCTCCAGGGACCACAGGCTGGTGAGCCCTGTGGTTTCAAGGTGCGGGCCTTTTCATCCCCCAAGAGGGATTCATCCCTGGCACAGCCTGGCAGATGCACACGAGGGCCCTACAGGCCACTGCAGCTCTGCAGACCCTGGCCTCCCCCGCTGGCCCTCAGTGAATGGGCACTTCCTGGGCACCTCTCCACTCCTGACAGCAGCTGAGTGCTGCCACCTCAGGTTGCTGACGAGTAGACCAAGGCCCGAGGGGCAGCCCCATGTCCACAGCAGCCACAGCCGGGGTATTGTCCGCGTGGCCCCGAGGCCAGGGCGGGGCTGTGTGGGTGGGACAGACCAGGGAAGCCTGGCCCACTCCCTGGACAGGAAGCCGCCGCCGCCTGGCTGTCCTCTGTGTGCATGGGGTGGGGGCCTGCGGGGGAGCACGGACTTGGTGGGGGCAAGGGACGGCCCCGGGGTGCAGGGCTGAGCCTGGCAGATCGGCGGCCGGCCTCCCTGTGCCACCCTCGGAAGACAGAAGTGAGGAAGGGAGAGGGGCAGCCCGGCAGCCGCAGCAGCAAAGTGCTGGTGACAGCAGCCATCCCGATGACACACAGGCAGACTGGGCAAGCTGGCCAGGCTAGGACACCGCCACGGTCAAGGCGGCCAGACTCAGGCGCCTCTGAGGCTGCCCGCTGCCCCACCCACTCCCTGGCAGCCAGGAGAGCGCATGAGAATGCAGCACCCGCTCCCTCGGCTTCCATGCTGGGAGCCTCCTGAGCGCCAGGCCTGTCCTCAGGGGCCAGGCACTTACCCATCCTCCTGATGCTTCCAGCAGGCAGGTGCAGTTGCCCACCCCACAGGAAGCTGTGGCCAGGCAGGCGACAAGCGGGCTTCATCCTGGCAGCCTCATGAGGCAGAGCCAAGGGACGCTCTCCTGAGCCAGGCACCAGAGATGGCCATTCGGGGAATCCGGGAACTCTATTTACAAAATGTCTTTGGCAGCCAGGCTGAGCGGCACAGGCCTGCCCTCCTGGCCCTCTGGGAGGCTGAGGAAGGAGGATTACAAGTTCAAGTCCAGCCTGGGTGACTTAGTAACTTGGCAAGACCCTGTCTAATGATCAAAAATTACAAGTGGACTGGAGGGGGTGGGGGGATGTAGCTCAGTGCAAAGGCCCTGGGCTCGGTTCCCAGTACAAATAAATAAATAAATGTCTCGGTGATTCTGTGTGACTCTCAGAGATCACACTGGCTTTTATCAGCAAAGACCAAGCTGGGCAGTGCCCTCCACAGGCTGCCTCCCTCAGCGAGGTGGCCCAGTGCACACCGGTTTGACCCCAGAATGCCCTGACAGATAGTCGCCTGCATTTGGGGAGGATTGGGACATCCCAGCTGGAGCCCAGCCCCACCCAGGAGGGCCAGAGGGAAGGCGGGAGGTGGGGCCTCCAAGAACGAATGGCCGCTCCCACGATGCCCTTCTGCAGCCTGGGGTCGGTGGGGACGGTGAGCGACACCGGGTGGCACAGACATGCACCAACGCCCTGGGCCTTCCGGGGTCACCAGTGACAGGGCCCCAGGGCGCCTCGCAGCTGTGCATCTCAGCACATCCCAGCCACTGGGCATCGCAGACGTTCTGCCCCCGACGCCGCTGGTCCCAGCCCCAGCCTTGGGCCTGTCCCTCACCACCTGGGACCCCTGGGCCCCAAAGTCCCCGAGCCTCAGCACATGCTGCCCCTTCAGGATGGCCCCCCGCCCTCTCTGTTCCTTCCCTAACAGTCGCCACTCAAGCCAGACATGGTATGTGGGCCTGTAATGCCAGCACTTTGGGAGGCTGAGGCAGGAGGATCACAAGTTTGAGTTCTACCCAAGCAACTTAAAGCCCCCTTGTCCCCAAGTAAGAAGTTAAAACGGCTGGAGATGTAGCTCGACGACAAGGCCCTGCGTCGATGTCCAGTGATCTCCCCACCTGTGCCCTTGCCTCCAGGAAGGCCTCAGGGTCCCCCAGGCCACGAGGGCCCCGTCCTCCAACTGCACGTGGTGATGAGGTCTGAGTAGAATGGACAGCCACTGCCGCCGGACATCACTGATCCTGGACAGACAGCCTCGTGGGGCAGTTTCGGGGCCTCGGCCTCCTAGCACCCGGCCCCGGGACCGCCAGGGCAGGATCTCACCCCCAAGCAGGGAACTCCAGAGACGCCCTTCGGCAGGCGAGGGCAAAGCGCACCAGACAGCGGAATACTATTCAGCCTTGAAAAAGGGCTGTCACGCCATGAGGAAACACGGCGAGAACCAGGAAACCATCTGGAAAGCTGGATCCTGGGTGACGGCAGGCGAGCCGTCTGCACTGCGGAGACGGCCAGCGGACTCACGCAGGGGACTTTCAGGACTTTCTCTGTAGGACACAGGATAGTGGATATGCGGCAGCACCTATCTGTCCAGACTCAGGGCCGTGGCACCCACAGCGACTGTGACGTGAACTGTGGAACTGTGGACATTGGTGAATAGCGACATGTTCGTAGCGGCTCACCTGTCACACTGTGGGGCGTCAGGTATAGCGTGGGACATGGAGGGAGTCTCTGCTGTCCCAGAAGCCACAACCCTTGGGACATAGCACCAGCTACCTACGCATTTGCAAAGGCGCCCTGGTGCAGGCCCAGCCACGAGCCACCGTCCCTTCCGCCGTGACCCACCGCTGGCTCTAACATTGGGTTTATCAGCCTCTCGCTATAGTAATGACGGAGAAGGACACCCACTGGGACAGCCCCCCACCCGGGGCTGGGCCGACCACCCCCGCCATCAGGGAACACTGGCATATAACTGCCACCTCCACTCCAGAGAAGGGACCTGGCTCAGCGAGGGCCCAGGCAACAGGGAGTCACTAGGACCCTGGTCCTGCCACCCTCACCCCCAGGGGGACTCCAACTCCACACCAGGAGGAACTGGGCAGAGCCTGCAAGGCCTAGCTCACCCACATCCAGGGCAGCTGGAAGAGCCGTAGAAGAGGGGTCACTGCGAAGGTCCCACGTCTGTAAACTGAGATGGGTTGCAAGGACTTTGCAATAGCTGCTGGGGTGGCCAAGCCCCCCGCAGTGCCTGGCAGGTGGCACTGGAGGCAGCTGGGGTGTGGAGAGCTGTCTCCAGGGCTCAGGGCCAGACCACAGCGCAGGGGTGGGCAGGCCGTGGGAAGGGGACCCCACAGTCCACAGCAAGGTCCTGACGCGTCCTGCAAAAGCTGAGTAGGCGCCTCTGGCCATGAGGTCTCCGTGGCACCAGCTGTGGATCTCCAAAGTAGCCAGGGACAATTCATCAGCAAGTGGTCACGGCTCTGCCTCAATAAAACTTTATTTGCTCACTGGCCATCACGCGCAGAGCCTGGTCCCAAGTTCCCAGCAGGCCTGCCCTCGCCAGAACCCCGGGTTCAGCCAGCAGCATCCTGGCTGTGCCCTCCTGCTTGGGTCCACCTCAGTGGGTGGCAGATGGGGGACCAGGGAAACAGAGGACACCCCTGGGTCGATTCTGGCTGTGCCACTCACTGGCCAGGCCACTCTGGGAGGGTCACATGACCTCCCAGAGCCTCAGTTTCCTCATGCAGAAAGTGAGGACTGTTCCAAGGACGAGGGACAGACCAGAGGAGGGGACACAGGTGTCACCAGGAAGCAGAGTCACACAGTCAGGCTGTGGGGGGAGGCAGCAGCTCCTTCCAGACTCTTGGCTGTGTTTAGTGGTGGTCACATGGTGACCAACGGGGTCCCTTGCCCTGGCTGGAGCAGCCCAGTACCTCACTGCACAACATGCCACCCTGAAGCCCAGCAGGATCTGCCCAGACCCGCCCACTGGACCTCACTGGTACAGGTCCTGACCCTCTGTCCCCTTGCATCAGTGTGGCCAGCAAGGCCAGCTCTGTGTGCCACTGTCCATCAGGTAGGGACCTCAACAGCATCAGCCCAGGGCGCCCAGTTCCAGGCCCTGGTTCCTTGATCTTCCACGTCCCCTTCCATGGCCAAAGAGGCCACGTCCAGCCCACTTCCCCACAACACACTGCCACTGCTTGCCCTGTTCTGGGCACCAGTCCCATCTGGTGGCAACATCCCCATCTGGGTCACAGAAGTCCACCAGCCCTGCCAAAACCACACGTCTGCAGCCTTTCATCTGTCCTGGGCCAACGGGGACTCTGTAGGGCATGACCCTGACTGGGGTGGGCAACCTGCCGACCATGCCACACTTCCTCGGTCCCCATCCTCCCAGAGCCTTACGGCACCAGAAACCTCCGTGAGGTGCTGCGACTTCATCCCGCAGGGCTGGGGCCAGGTGGGGCCAGGAAACACCAAGCCAGTGAAGATGTTGTCAGCGAGGGTGGGTCTTGCTTATCCACCCACAACCATGCAGGCCTTGCCCTGTGTCCTGCCTGAGTCCCCCAGGCCCCCGAGGGGAGGGTGACGTGGTAACAAGACACACAGCCCTGGCCCTGGGAGGGTCTCGCCTGTGGTCCAGTCTGCACCCCAGGGCTGGGGAGGGGACACAGAGGGGTCTCAGCCCAGGAGCATTGAAGATACCCTCCCCGTCAGCCCTGCCGGTCCGCAAGCCATGTGCTCACCTGTTCCACAACTGGGGACAAGTGGCCAGTGGCCAGCGTACGGGGTGGCAGTGGCAGGGGAGGCAGGACGCCAGGCCACGGGGGACCTGTCCCCTTCCTGCTCGCGTCCTTCTGATGTCCTTGGGATGTTTCCCGTCTGCGTCCGCCGCGGCCCGTGCGTCGGCCTCCAGTCCATGCTGCCCTGAGGGCTGGTGCTGAGCAGGGGGCCTGGCCCGAGACCCACGCATGGCCCACCGCACTTCTTCCCTGCGTGTTTCCGGGGCAAAGGCTCCTCACACTGAGCAGTCGGGATGCTGTGCCCGCGCATAGAGGAGGTAGGGCTGGCCACCCAGCGGAGGCTGGGTTTGGTTTGCTTTTGCTTTGTTTTTTCTGGCTCTGGGAATCAAGCTCAGGGCCTTCACACTAAGCTACCTCCCAGGCCCGTTTTTATATTTTAAATTTTGAAACAATCTTGCTAAGTTACTGAGCTGCCCAGGCTGGTCTCAAACTTGCCATCCTCCTACCTCAGCCCCCAGACTGCTGGGGTTACAGGCCTGCAGCACTGCGTCTGACTTTAATTGTTTATAATTTGAACATGGGGTCTTGCTAAGTCATCAAGTTGCCCAGGCTGGGCTCAAACTCCCGATCCTCCCGCCTCAGCCTCCCACAGCACTAGGATTCCAGGTATGCGGCCACTGTATTACCCTGCCCGTCAGAGGATTCTAACTGAAACCACTCTCCAGAGCCAGGCTGGGCAGAGCTCCCAACCCCACGTGTGCTGTGTGCATGGCTGACGGGGTCCCCAGGTTCCCATGCTCTACTGACACCCAATAAGTTCTCCATGACCCAGGGTGCACACACCCTCCCCCCCCCCCAGAGGGGTCTATCCGTGTCCCTGTGATCCTGCTTCCTTCTAACCATGGCGAGGAGCAGCGGGCCAGCACAGAGTGGGTTGCAGGGGTGTGCACCGGCGGGGCAGTGAGATGTACCAGCAGGCAGGAGGGCATGGCACTCTGAGGGAGGATGGGCACCGGCTGGGACGGCTGCAGGCTTGCATCCCAGGGGCTGTCACCATACCATCCACATGGGCACAGCTGCTGTCCCCTGGCCCTCTGCCTGCCTGGGCCAGGGGTCAGTCTGTGAGCTTGTCTCCTTGGGGCTGGGAACTGGGAGACCAGAGACGACCTGGCTCCTCCCCAGGACATAGCTGGGTCCTGCTGGGGGACTCAGGGCACCTAAGCCTCTCCTGGGGGCTGTCCTCAGGGCAGTAAAGGGAGGCCCGACACGAAACCAAGGCTCCCACGCTGCCCACCGCCGCTCGGACTCACACCCCACGCACCGGCCTCAGGTCCCCACAACTATGCTATGGGTCGCGTCCCAGCTGCCCCGCGCCTCCCCAGCTTGGCATACTGGGAACCATCCAGGTTGCGAACGCCTTCCTTCCTAACCTACTTAACTGCTGCTAATTATACACGCAAGCCCGGAAGCCACTCCCTGGAGCTGCTCCGACCCCTGTCCCCAGGGCCCGTGCAGCTTGGCTCCGGTCTCAGGCCACCCGCCTCGATCCCAGCCGAGTCCTCCATGTGGCTCAGACACACCCGGGACCGCTCCCTGCCATGCTAGCGCTGGCGAGGGACTGAGTGAGGAGGCGAACACGGTTCCCGGCCCCAGCCAGCAGGTGCGGGGACAGATGTGCACATGGCCACATACACTGAACTGCGGGGCCAGCAACGCCAGGCCCTGGACACAGGCGTGCTCACCACCCGCCGCTCCCCAGGGGGGTCATGACACCAGCAATCCTATGGCTGGGGACACTCTCTCCTGGCGGTCCTTACCCCATACTTCCTGAATAACCGCAGCCATGGATGCCACGGAAAGGCCAAGCCATGCCCACTGTGGCCCGTAGAGCTTCTGAGGGCGTAACAGCTCGCACCAGGACCTGAGGTTGGGGCAGCTGGCTAGGCCGCAGGCCTCGGTGCCCCGCCACCAAGCACTGTCCCCTCATCCATGCACTGTCTGCTCCTGGGTCCCCAGGAGGGCAGGGTACAATTACTGCAGAGAGGTGCCCCAGCCCGGCCTGCGTCTTGCCTTGTCCTCAGTGACCCTCCAGCCACTGCCCTGCCCTGCCCAGGCCCCACCTTCCCGCTTACCCTGTCCTCACGGCCCCTCCCTGCCCTGCCCCTCCTTCCTGTCCACGCCCTCATCACCGCCCCATGCCCCTGCTCCCTACCCACCCACCTTCACCACCACCTCAGCTCCGCTCTGCAGGACTCAAACCTGGGCAAGGGATTTGCAAAGGCACCTGCGCCCCAGGATGGTCTGCAGGTGGGGCTGGGGAGGGGGAGTCAGCACGCACCAGGAAGCGGGTGGTGTCTCGCACCCCAGGCAGCTGTGACCTGAGCAGGTGCTTGTGCAGGTGACAGCGTGCGCGGGCGAGGAGACTCAGCCTGCGCGGCGTGTGGGCAGGGTTCTTTGTGCTACAGGGTTTGGGACCGGAACCGTAAGCCTGGGCAACATCCCTGCTCTGGAGAAAAAGCTCAGAACCAACTCGGGGTCTCAGATGGCTCCAGAGGGCCAGGCTCCGTGGGGACAGCACAGCCGGTCACGGAGCACCTCAGTCCTCAGACGTCCCTGGTACAGACAGGGGCAGATGTGGGGGCTCAGCGGTGACACCGGTGCCCACCCTACCCACATGGGCTCGGGGTGACCTCCGCCAAAGTGAGACCACCGGGACACAGCCCACACTGTGCCTGCCACTTAGATCCAGGAAAGGAAATGCTCAGGTCTGCAGGCACCTTGCTTCAAAGCAAGCCACCACAGGGCAGACGCATGGGACACTGCCGCCTGGGAGGGGCAGGACATGGGCATGGCCCCTGCTGGACAAGGAGAGCACGACCGATTGGTGGCTACATGGGAACAAACCCAGCGTGGGGCACGTGCCAGGACACCAATGCTCCAGATGCCCCCACCTGCTGTGGGCACAGGTGGGCACACGGCCTCTTGTCACCAACCAGCCTGAGAGACGGGAGCAGCCTCATTGTCCAGGGGCCCAAAGCTTGGAAAGGCTCAGTACTGTGGTGAGGTCACGCAGCTGCAGCTGTCAGGATGGGGATAGATTCTGGGTCCCCTCCCCCAACTTTCTGGCTCTTCATGTACACTCCTAAGCCACTGGGCTGAGGGAGGATGGGATGGGAGACATTTCCTGGGTATTCGATTAAAGCTGGGCATCACAGCTGAGCCTGGTGACCCAGGCCTAGTCCTCCCAGCATCTAGGAAGCTGAGGCAGGAGGCTCGCCAAGTTTGAGCTCAGCCTGGACAACTTAGCAACTTAATGAAGCCTTGTCTCAAAATAAACGATTAAAATGGGCAGGCGATGCCAGCTCCACTCAGGTGGGTGGATCAGAAGGTGAGGTGGGGACACCTCGGACGACCTGGGTCTGGACCTACCGAAGGCCACAGGAGACCCAAGTGGTGTCATGCCCTGAAGACCAGAACCCCTTGCGGTTAACCGAACGGCGCCCACAAGTCAGCCGCGACACGGCCCGCTGCCCTCCTGTCTGCACGCACCCGCCCGAGGGTGGCCGACCTGTCTCTGCAGTGCGGACGCCTGCAGTCGTGGTGAAATCCAGTTTATGGAGCACTTCTCTCACGGCCTGTGCCCTTAGTGCCACCTCTAGGGAACCGACACCTAATCTGAGGTCAGAACACTCACTCTGCTCTGTCCTCACAGTTCTACGCCTTGGCCTTTCCTGGGACTTCCCGTCAGCGACTCTGTCCACCCGCTGAATCCTGCCCACCCGGCTGCACCCCGGCCCTGGGCCTGTGCCTGGGGGCGGGGAGCCGGGTGCTTCCTCCGCAGCCTGTGGCCGGCAGGTGCGGCACTCTTTGGTCATTCCTGTCCACGCTTTGCCATGGTCGGTATTAATGTTGTGGGCTCACAGCTGCAAGAAGACTCGCGCATCCAGCAGGGTGGGAGACCCCGGCTACAGCATGGAAACTGAACTTTGGAAATGAATGTGGGCTCCTATCTCAGCTCCGGGAACCCAGGGGCCAGGGTGCTCCTTGCCCGAGCCAACTCGCCTCCCTGGGCCAGCAGGGACACTCGGACTGGGACAGAGCCCTCCGGACATACATCAGGGTCTGCCATGTTTTCTTCGGACACCCAGGAGGCAGGAGGTACAGTGGGCCCATCTACAGGTACGGTCCTCAGAGAACAGGGTTAGCGTCTCAGCCCAGCCCCCAGGGAGATCAGGCCAGAGCCAGGCCTTGGTCTGCTGGGCCAGGGTCCAGCGGGAACCGCTCCTGCCTGTGACACCTCACATTACGCCCCTGCCTGCAGGGTGCTGGTGGGGAAACCAGGCGCGGGGCCTGGGCTCCGGCCCTGGCAGACACATCAGGCCAGAAATGAGGGCACAGGGGAGGGGACAGCTCGGGCACAGAGCCTCGTGCTCATGTGGAGGCTGTAGCACTGCGGGGTGGAGGCAGGACTAAGCCGCAGCTTCTGGCCCACTGCGCTCTGCCACTGGGCCCAGCCTCACGCCACAGCCTCTGTACCGGTCTCTTCCTGCTGTCCCCTTTGCCTGGTTCCCCTCAGCCTGCAGCCCACCTTGTCAACATGAAGGACACTGGCCGATACTTGCTTTTATCTCAGCAGCTTGGCACGCCATGCTGCTCACAGTAACCCCAGGACAGGTGAGGACGGGTGACACCGCTTGGTGTTCTCGGCACACCAACCATGAGTGCCGCACAGCGGCCGGTGGGGCTCGCCCTGTGCACTCTATGCGTCCTGATTCTCCCCCACAGGATGCCAGTGGTCTCCTCCCAGCTGTGACCATCACGAAGAGCTCCAGACATTGCTGTATTCCTGCCAGGGGAGCAACACAGAGCCTGGTTGAGAACCAAGGGGGCAGCCACAGGTGGCGGGGAGAGAAGCCGGCGCCGTGATGCCGGCCAGGCCTTCCTCCCTGAGCCCCAGCTCCTCTGTCACCCACCAAGCTATTAGCAAAGTCCCTAGCACCCACACAGCTGGCATCCGCACATGCCAGCTCTCACTCTGATCCTAAGGAGACCGAACTCAGACATCCCCCCTCAGCCAGACCCTCCAAATTCACCCACGTGAGCTAGGACCAGCGCAGGGTTAGAATCACGCCCCTTCACCGGCAGGAGGCCCGAGAACAGGGTCATTCTCTGGCTTTACCTGTCCCTTCTCCACCACCACCGGATGTCCCCATGGGGCGTGGCCACCTCCTGATGGGCTCGTGGCTCTCCTTCCCCTGAAAGCAGTGGACCCCAGCACCAGGAACTGTGGGGCCCAGCCGCGCCTCGGTGGCCAGCACACCTCAGGGGAACATCCCTGAGGGTCACGTTGCAGCTGCCACCCACGCCCAAGGGGGCAGGGCCAAGCCCTTCCCGGAAGACCAAAATAACCTCCCACCATGCCAGTGCCCGAGATGCACCTGTTCCTGGCATATAGGAAAGGGACTCGGAAAAGGCCCAGGGGAGGGAGTGGCTGCCCCCCACATACCTGGGACAGGGTGGATGGGCTCCCCACCGCCTGAAGCCATGCAGCGCCCCTTACGCCCTGTGGCACTGCCCTGGGCCTGCCTCCCACGGCCCCACCCTGTGTGGGCTGCTGATAGCCCATGGGAGCCCATGTGTCTCTCCAGGCGGGGCTGGAAGGGCAGAGGGACTGTGTTCTGGGGCTCAGGGAGGGTCCTCCAGCTCCTCCCAGCTCCTGGGTCCGCACCCTGGGCCACACCTCTCCACTCCCTGGTCTACTCCATGGGGCCCCCTTCCTGTGTGTCTGGAGACTTTAGGGCCCTGCCTGCCCACCGTCACCTCATCTGCCATCCTGCCTTAATTGCACAGGCAAGGATCAAAGAAAGTCCATCCCAAGGCTCCTGACAGGACCAGCATAACCCGTGGCTGTGCTCATGTGCCCGTGGGAAAAAGGAGGCGCGCAGGCCCAGACGACCTGCAAGAGGCTGCGGGCATAGGCGGCAGTGCTGGGGCTCTGCCAGGCCTGGCTGCTCTGGCGCTGCAGCAGCCAGCTTTGCTGTTGCTAGGACACATCCTGACACTCACAGCAGGAAGACAAACAGTGTATGTGGCTGATGGTCTTGGGGGTGCAGTCCATGGCTGGCCCCTAGGCAGGAGCACCATGGGAGAAGGGCGTGGGAGGAAAGCTGCTTAGCTCCTGGTGGGCAGGAAGCAGAATAGGGAACCAGGGCCAGAGAGGAGGGCCGGGACCACAGTTCCCAAGGCCACGCCAGAAAGGCCCCCACAGTAGGTGCCGGGAGCCCACTCCAGCAGGTGCGCATACCCGTGGGGTGGAGGGCTGCCAGGCCTCTTGCATCCACACCTGGGGCAGGTGTGGCTCACAGCAGTAGGCACAAAGGAGCGTGTGACAGTCCCCGCTCCAGGGTGACACGCCTTCCCCCTCTGGCTATTCGTACATTGGGGGGCCCCAGGGGAACGGAGACACCGGGACAACACCCCAGTGAGCCCAAGCTGCTCAGCCAGGCCCAGTGCTTGCAGACCCACGCATGGGAACACCCAGGGGCTTCTCACCTCCGAGCACTGGGATGTCTGCTCCCCCACGTGGCCACCCCAGGGACCAAGGGAACAAACCCCTGTGGACTGGGAGCTCAGTGCAGTGAGAAGGTGCTCCCTCTGGCTCTGGAGGCCAGAGTCCAAATCCAGCACCACAAGTAGAGTGGCCGGGCCCGGGGGGGCCTGTGTCCCTCCTGGTCCAGCCTCTGGTGGCTCCATGCCAACAGCCTCTGTCTCTACAGTAGCCCCTCCCTTTCCCCGTCACCTCTTTTAGGAATCAGTGGATGGCATGTGGCCACCGGGACAGTCACCCCAACTCAACCTACAGTGACACTGCCAGGGGGTGGGGGCTGAGGCTGGGGAGGGCAGCAAGTTTCAGCCTATCAGACACATCGATAATTTAACTGGTGGACAATGTAAACAGGTAGCAAGTTTCGTGCCGCAGCACTTGCCCTCACAACGCGGACGTCCTCTGTCCTTTCTATTCGGTTCGCCTCCTTACGTAACAGACACTGCTGCAGTGACCCAGTAATCTGATTTTTATGTCCACGAATGGGTCGCTGCCTGGAGCACAGAAAGTTCTCTCCTAGCCTCCCCAGCTGTCCCCGATAGGGTGGGACAGTGAGGAGATACAGAGGCCGTCACCAACGCAGAGGTGAGCTCTTACCCACCAGCAAGTCATAGCTACTTCCTAACGCCGGCCACCATCCCTCACCCCCGCAACAAAGAGGTGGGGACTTTAGCTGAGAGCGTCCCAGGCCCTGGCCCACGCGTGGTCAGCTAGCAACGACAGAAGGGCTGGCTGGGAGACCAGCTGCTCAGCCCACGGCCACGAAGCAGAGAGAAGAGAGGAGCCGGGGACAGGAACACGCCCTTCCAGGTCCCACCGCAGTGGCCACCTCCGGCCAGGCCCCGCCTCCTCACAGCCAGTCAGCCCTGAAACGGACGATCTGTGGATGAGCACAACACCCCACCATCCAGGCATCTGCACACAGGGGGCCTAAGGGGGACATTTAGACTTACACAGTAACAAACCTGTTCTGGCCACCGCCCCACGTCCCTCCAAGACCGGCACTGCCCACACCCAGGAGCACAGCCATGGTCCGGGCAAGACTCAGCATGCCAAAGTTTCTCCATGGGACAGGCATCACCCGGAGGGCCCACCAACTGGCATAAGAGGGTCTGATGGGGACAGAAAACAAGACCAGGGATTTTCCCACCTGCTCACCAGAGCTTTAGGGACATGCGATGCCTCCTCCCGGCCCCAGCCCCACCTGGCTCCCACCCGGCACTGTCACCATCAAGGACTTGGGTGTCACAGCGACAGGTCTCACCCTTGTTATGGCTGGGACCTGGAATGGGCCCTGTTCCGGGTGAAAAGGCCGGCAACAGCTCCGGGAGACCTCTCAGCGCCACTGTACAGCGAAGGTGACACCGTGCTGCTCCGAAGTCGCGAGGGGACAGGCTAGAAGGGACTCGAGGCCTGGTCCAGCACCAGGGAGGAGCTGGGTGCCCGGCCCTGACTCCCGAGCTCTGGACTCCAAGTTCCCGACGCTGGACGCCTCCCCCACACCCTGCAGTCCCCTCCAGCCAGAACACAAAGGGCTTCTCACTGCTGCTCACGATGACCCCAGATGCTGCTGTGGTGCTGGGGACCCTGATCTGCGCTTCCCACCTCTCAGTGGCCGGGTCACCCTGGCCAGTGGCTCCACTCTTGGGGCTTACCTTCCTCATACATGCAGAAGGCCTGGGCTGGCCCTGAACTCGCACGCAGCAGCCACCCGGGAATGGCAGCTCTCTCCCGGTTCCCATGGGCCCTGTGGCCACCAGTCCCGAGGCAGGGGCTCACAGGACCACTGTGTATCCTCTCGCTGTCCTGGAAGTCCAGAAGCCCCCGATGAGGGCTTGGCCAGACCGCGTCCTTGCTGGTTCTGATCTCTGAGGGTTAGGTGGTCCATTAGATGGGCTGGAGAGATGAGCAGGTCCCTCTCCTGGCATGTCTGGGTGGGTCACAAGCCTTGGGGGCTGTGCCTGTCCCTGTTCCCCTGCAGTACTTCCTGGCCCCTGTGAACACCCTGCTCCCAGGCCTGTCCCCCAGGATGTCAGCCGAGGAGCCCAGAAACCATAAGCCACCTGACCCTCTCCTTTAAGCTGTGAGTGTTGGTACCGTGCTCCAGCGACAACACAGCTGACCAATGAGCCTTGTCCCCGCGCTGCTGGCCGCCGGCCACCTGGGAGCCCCTCAGCTGGAGCGGAGGCTGTCCTAGCTCTGCCTCGGTCTCCCACAGTCCCTGGTTGTGCGTCAATGCGCGCTGTGTCCCTACCCCAGCAGGCCCATGCTGTGACTGGCCTCAGGGACCCAATGCCAGGTAGGGTCACATGCTGGGGTGCCAATGCTCACAACTCAATGTGACTTTCTGGAGGATGCCATCCCCCATCTCTCTCTCTTGCTCGCTCACTCGCTCTCTCTCTCTCCTTCTCTCTGCAGTAGTTAGGACCGACTCCAGGGCCTTGGCACTGAGCTATACCCCCATCCCTTTTTAATTTTTATTTTTTTCTGAGATAGCATTTCACTAAATTGCTAAGTTGCCCAGGCCAGGCTGGGCTCAAACTTGCCATCTTCCTGCCTCAGCCTCCCAGTGTCAAAGCTGGGATCACAGGCCTGCATTCGCTCTGCCATCTCCATCCAGGGGGCATTCAGCCCTGAGCTGCAGAAACACACGGTAGCGTTCCTGGTGGGGTCCCCCGCCCACACGGCCAGCACTGGGGCTCATGAGGCCCCAGACAGCGGTCTAATACCTGGCTCTGGACGCAGGGGCAGCCCTGGCAAGTCAGAACCCCCTGGAGTCCTGAGAGCACTTGGCCGCGGTGGGGAGGGCCTGCGGGCACTGGGCAAACGCACAGGCACAGGGACAGGTCCTGTAGGGAGCTGACAGGGTGACTAGGGAGGAGCGAGAAGACAGAAATGCCCGGCCTGGCCTGAGGACAGGCAGTGCCACAGGCAGAGGTGCCGCCTGCCGGCTCCTGAGGGGGACGGGGCTTCTGGGGTGCAGGGGCCAGCAGGCTTCACTGCAGAGGTGACATTCACACCAAGACTTGAAGGACATCAGGACGCTAAGGGGATGAGGCCAGAGCCAGGCAGAGGGGGCAGCAGGGGTGAAAGCGTGCCCAAGCTGGGGACCTGAGGCACAAGGAGATGGGGGTGGAGCCAACCTACTGCCTGTGGGGTCTAGGGTGGGGTCTGGGGTAGACAGGTGTCTCAGTTGTCAGGACTCAGTTCCTGACATCCACAAATTTAGGAAAAGAAAGGTTTATTCTAGTTCACGTTTTCAGAAGGTCACAGTCCATTCGGGGGTCTGGCAGCCATGGAAGGACATGGCAGAGGCAGAGGTGGAGGCAGACATCACACACAGGAGGCCAAGTCAAGGCGAGTTGAGACTCGTCCTCCAGGGAAGGCCGGAAGCAGCTTATATATCCTCCCAGTGACCAGCCCCTCCTGGATCCAGGTGTGGAAGGTGGGGCAAGCCCCCACTGCACGCCCTTAATCCATACACACCTGTATTCCACCCCTCCAGACTAGGCCCCAATCTCCCAACAGCACGTGGCTCCATAGACAATCCATAATACTTAAATACAAGACACTTTGGGGGGACAGTCCAGAGCCAAACCACAATAGCAGGGGAGCAGGAAGGCCCCTACCCTACCACGCCCAGCCTCTGTCCTCAGCAACATACCCACGGGTGCAGGAAGCTGCCGACCCCACGGCCTCCATCACAGGCCCCCTCCAGGCCCCACCAGGGGCGAGCCCACACCCACACACCTGACCTTGATCCGCCCCCGCTCCACAGGGTGCCGTCCACACACACATGCGCCCCATCACCCAGGGCAGAGTGAGCCACGTGACGGGGGAATGAGCAAAGGACAGGATGGGGGGTGGGGGGACAGGACCCCCGAGGAGGGGATGGGGAGCCATGGGAACCCCCAGGGCCTGGCAGAACACTGGACACAATGCGGATGTTCTGGGCCACTGGGGGGCCGGACGCCGCTTGTCCACTGGACAGGCAGATATCCGATCGCAGCCACCCTTTCCTGGATGGCTGGGAGTTGCCTGCGCCAGGGACGCTCAGCCCCTCTGTGAAGGTGTCACCTGCATCTTCGCGGAGGGCATCTGGGCAGAGCCAACCTGCCTGACCCTGCCACATCCGGGAACGTCTCGTAGCCCACCGTTTGCACACAGCTGAGCCACGTCTGTGTAGGGTGTTTCAGGTGCACGTGAGGCGTGGAAGATCTGACAGCTGTGGGGACCCCCGGCAGGGGCTGCCCATGGGCGCCAGCACGATGGCCTGCACGTTCCTCCCGCTCACGCTGGGCTACATCACCCGCCCGCAGCGCCGAGGGGCGATCGCAGGAGGCCACGCCAGCACCCCGTGCTGCCTCCAGGCTGGACACCCTGGGTGGCTGCTCACTCCCCGGCCTCGGGACCCCCACCTATTTCTGAGGATCCTGGAAGTGTCTGCCAGACTGAAGGAGCCCCACCATGGGCTCAGGCTCTGATCCCGGGAAACGCAATCGATGATCCAGGGCTGGTAAAACTGGCGCTTGTGCCCAGATGGGGGCCAGCCCTCTCCTGCGTCCCCTGCAACTCACTCTGCTCGCTGATGCTCCCAAGCATCGGGGGACACTGCCAGACACTCTCGGGCGATTTGGGTCAGTCAAAACGTGAATGATCCACTCTCCCTGCCAGGGGGAGGGGAGGGACAGCTGTGGCCAGGCTGAGCACCCGATCAGACCCACAGGCAGCCCCTCCCTGGGGACTTCCCCTCCAGGTGACCCCAAGCCCTCAGCACAGAATCTGCAGGGCTGTGCCAGCCCTCCATGCTGGTGTAGGTCCCAAAAGAAAATTTCTCTTTTTTTTCTTCCTCATTGGGATGGTGCTGTGGATTGAACGTGGTAGCCACTTTCTGTTCACTTGGAGACAGAGCCCAGGCTGCCTCAACTTGATCCTCCTGCCTCAGCCTCCCAGAATGCTGGGATTACAGATGTGCGTCCCCACGCCAGGCTCCACCAGGAACGCTACCCACGTGCTGGAAGCAGCACTACAGCCTCCCGACTGCGTGTCCCTCAAGCTCGGGAACAGGGTTGGCACCCTGAGGGTTTAGCTGCTGGCTGGAAGGAACAAGCAGATGTCACTGAGTCCAGATGATTGCAAGGTGGCTGGTGACCCGCCCACCCCTCTCCACCACAACGTCCCCCACTGTGCTCTCCGTGTCTGGGTTGCTGGGTCCCAGAGTCGCGTGGCTCCTTGGGAAACAGAAAGTTCTATTCCAGGCACAAGCAGGCCAGCTTCCCAGAACTGGGGCAGTGAGGTCCAGGCGGCTTCCCGGGCCTCCGCGCCAGCTGAGCCCCCCCACCCCCCACCCGCATCCCTGGCTCTCGCAATCCTGGTGGCCCTGGATGCCACTGCACACAGCTGCTTCCCTGCCAGGCTCTGCTGCTGACCGGGCCTGCACCATGTCGATGCCCAGCACCGCCCGGCCGGGGCCTGCGTACAGCCCCGCGCACAGGAGGACCACCGTGGCCCCTTCATGATGACCTTCCACCCTCGGGCACAGAGGGGCACATCCTTGCCACCTAGCTTGAGATGGCCCTCACTGTCCCAAGCCTCAAGAGCCACCAGATCTAAAAGCGTTTGCTCTAGAGCTGGGAGGCCAAGGCAGGAGGACCACACGGGCAAGGCCAGCCTGGGCAACTTAGCGATTTAGTGAGACCCTGTCTCAAAATCAAATATAGATAAAATGGGATGGGCATTGTGAGGGCGCGGGGCTGAGGCCACAGCACAAGGAGAGACAGCGGGATGTGAGCTCGGCCACCCCCACCTGTATGACAAGGGCCCACCCACACCCTAGTCTCCCCCGCTTCCAGTATGTCCCCTGCCCTCTGTGGCTCGGCGCTGTGCTGACCTCTGCGAATCTTGGAGGGCCAACATCACGGGGCGCAGAAGCACCTAGCAGACCAGCAGAGCCACCGGCCTCCGGGCGGGTCACGGACCAATGACCTCAGGGACTCTGCTGCTCCCTGCCCTGCTTGCCGGCACCAGGGGCTGAGTGGCTCTGCCCCTCACCGTGATGCCCCCGTGGACGGAATCCCCTGAAACCATGAGCCGCGTGGGCCTTTCCTCCACTAAGCCGCAGGTGGAGATCCGGGGCCCCAGCGACGGCGGTACAGCTAACCCCACACGAAGCGACGTCAACACCAGTGTCCCCGCCCTGGCTATGCATGAGCCCCTGCGGGAAGGAGCTGCGGCGGCTTCCAAGGGGCAGCTGGGGGCACGGCAGCACTGACCCAACATGCACAGGGCCCCGGGCGTGATCCCCCAGCACGGCACTTGAAAAAAATGAGCTGAGGACAGTCATGCAGGCCTACAGGCCGGCACTCGGGAGGCTGAGGCAGGAGGATTGCCGTGAGTCCAAGGCCAGCCTGGCTCCACCGTGAGTTCAGGACCAGCCTGGACTGCAGAGTGAGACCCTGCCTTAATAAATAAATAAATAAATAAATAAATAAATAAAATAAACAACTAAAGCCCAAGACGAGGCTGGGAGCCGCAGCTACTATGTCTGGGTCTGCACTCCTCCTGCACCTCCACCCAGGCCTGGGTGGGCTGCCACCCCCTTCAAGAAGCCCGCTGGAATGTCCCTCTTTGGCCCAGGGTCCTGAGACGACTGTTCTCTGCCTCCACAGCACCTCCCCTTCCTTACGTCCCGTGCTGGGCTTGTAGCACAGGCCCAGCAGCTGACCTGCTATGCACGAGCTTGGCGGGGCCAGATGTGGAAGGGGTGGCCTTTCTGGGGTCCATCACCCCAAAAAGAGGTGGGTCCTCCTACAGCAACAGGCACCACGGAGCAGGAGGGGACGCAGGCCCAGGGGAGGTGCCATGGCCCACAGCTGCCTTTCGGGGCTACAGCCAGCACCCAGGAGCTGTCACCTTGGCCAGCAGCTGGGCTCGCGACCTCTGCACCCCAACCCAGAGCAGAGCCCAGCTGAGACCCAGCAGGCCGGTGACCTCGGGGGTGGGAAGAAGCATTATGGCTCAGAGACAGGGCGCAGCTCGGGGCCCTGGTACGGGGCACAGTGCGCTGGCAAGCCCTGGCTCTGGTAACAGGGTCTCCCAAGTCGCTGACCTTGAAGGCTGTGCGTCTTTTATTTTTTTTTTTCCTGTGATCCTGGGGATGGAGCCCGGGGCCTTCCGGGCCTTCACACCCAGCCCTTTCTTAATTTCTGATTTTGAGCCAGGCTCTCACTAAGTCAGAAATTGCCTAGGCTGGGCTCTTACCTGCAAAGCTGCCTCGGCCTCGGCCTCCCAGGTGCTGAGGCAGCAGGCCTGTCCTGCTGGGCTTAGCTCCATAGGTCACATTTCCAGAAAAAGGCCAGTGTCTTCAGAAGTCCCTCCCCAGCCCTGCCTGCACCCCTCTCCATGGGGCCAACATCACCCCAGTGGAGCACAGTGGCAGATTCGGGGCGCACATGTAAGCAGCTCCCACAGAGTCTGACCCACATCAGACGGAGGGCTACGGCTGGGGTTAGGGTTAGGGTTAGGGTCAGGGTTAGGGTTGGGGGGACACGGAGCCATGGGATCGGGAAAGAGGCCAGCCGAGTACAAGCTTGCTGAGCACCAAGGCCTCAGTCCCAGAACACAAACAAAGAAACTACCCACAGGAGGATTGTTTTTAATGAGGCACAGCTGTGCCCGTGGGCTGCAGAATTTGGGAGACTCTAACAGTGACACTGGGCGAGTCCGAGAGTCGGGTCATCAGCTGGGACCCCAACAGCTCTCCTGCTGCGTGCCCTGTGTGCAGAGTGGGGACAGTGGTGTCTGCACATGGGCACCTGCAGGATGCTGCAGCGTGGACACGCTCCCTGTGGCTGGGGGCCGATGCTCCTGACTGGTAGGTGACCGCTCGTTCCCCGTTCCCTGCAGTCCCACGGCTCCATGGCCGGGATCCTGGGGCTGCCAGCACACACTGGGATATATTTAGCTCTCGCCTGGGCCCTGTCAGCTGCAAGTGTCCCAGCCGAGGACGTCAGTATTTGCTCTGAACAGAAATCAATTTTTCTGGTTTGGTTTTGGTCCTAGAGATCCAGCCCAGGGCTTGATCACACTGAGCCACATTCCAGCTTATCTTTTTGTCTAATTTTTATTTTGAGACGCAGCTTCTCTAAGTATCTAAGCTGCCTAGGCTGGGTGTGAGCTTGCAACCCTCCTGCCTCAGCCTCCCTGAGTGCAGGCAGGATAGGCCTGTGCCAACAGGCCCGGCTGAGGACATGGGATTTCAGCTGCTGATGCCTCATCAGTATTTTCTAGAAATAGAAGCCTTTTTCATAGCTGCAGACTAAAATAAATTATGACCACAGTTGACACACCCGCATTTCAGATCCCCGTGCCTATAATTCGGTTACACGGCCCCACTGCACAGCAGATGGCCACTCCCCGTGCACAGAATGCCGTCCCCAGAGCAAGACCAGCCTGGGGCCAGAGTCCACCAGCTGCTCTCCACCACAGCGCCCTTGAGATCCGCAACTCGGTGCCCTCCGTCCTTCCCACTGCCTTGGGATGGACAGGCGCTAAAAACATAAAACAGGCCAGGCGCCGTGGCAGCTAGGCAGGAGGACCCCAAGTTTAAGGCCAGCCTGGGCATCTTGATAGGCTTAAGCCCCAGTACTACAAAAATGGCCAAGTAAAATGGCTTCCCTGTTGCTAACCAGCTTCCTTGGCTTCTGGGATTAGCTTGTTTGCCGAAGCCACCAGGAGCCTATTCCCATCCCCGTCCCGCCACGTCCCCCCCTCCCCCCCCGCCACACAACCTCAGTGTCACAGAGAAAAACAATGTACCCAAAACCAAAGTTGAAACAAGGATGTAACCGGGCCTGGCTGCACCCAGTGTGTCTTGTCCTAAATACACCAGCCCTGTCTTATTGTTTACATGAAATCTCATGTGCATTGTAAAAGCTGACTATAAAAACTGTGTAAATATTTGGTTCAGGGCCAGACTCTGATGGAAAGGAGTCTGTGCCCAGCCTGGCCGGTCACTCTCTGGTATTGGAATAAACCTCTCTTGATCCTCCACTGGCCCCTGCGGTCTTCTATGCAACATTTTGGTGCCTTGGCCAGGAATCGAACCCGGGTCAACTGCTTGGAAGGCAGCCATGCTAACCACTATACCAAAATTTTTCTTTCACAAAATCAAAAGATACAAGCCCAGAACAACCCATAAGCCAGGAAAGCATTAGCAGTAAAGGAAAAGTTGCCACAAGACGACAGTATTTTGACATATTTTTGTGCTAGTGTGTTCTTTCTGAAATTTTACAGAGACCAACTGTGTATAAAATTGATTTCCTATATTCTTTACTTACATAGCGTATCAGGTACAGTTTACTAATCATTCATAATCATTTTAATGGCTGCCTAATATCCCGTCATCTATCCGAAGTTCTGCAAGCGTGGCCCAGGAATCCCTACTGGGGCTTAGTGGGATCAAGACCATTTTCATCATTAGATTGAGATGCTCTGCCCCGTTGCCTCTGCTCTGGTCTGGATGCTGAATATTTCCTGAACACTCCTGTCTTGCAGGTCTGGTCTCCAGAGTGGCACTACAGGGAGGCAGCGGAACCTGGAGGAGGGGGCCCTTGTGGGAAATTCTCAGGGCCCAGGAGACAGGCCCTCAAAGGGGCCCTGGGACCCCAGCAAGGCCTGCACTCTGCTTTGTTTCCTCAGCAGGCTGTGGGCTGTGTCACAGACGCTTCCTTCACCCGCTTCCAGACCCCCGCCTGAACCGTGCACTGAACCCTCGCAAGCCACAGCCAGCGAGAACCTCAGCGTGGCCAGCGTGGCCAGCGTGGCAGGGGCGGGCTAACATAGAACTTGGTCCGGGAAGCAGGGAGCCAAGAGCTGCAGTTGCGGGCACAGGGGAGGAGACTTTGGAACTGGGGGATGGGAGGGGATGGGGACGGTGGGAGGAGCAGGCTGGGGAAGCGGGATACAGGGGGTCGGGCGGCTACAGTGAGGCCTCCAAGACCAGAACACCAACAGTGTGGCTGGCAAGGCCCACGCTGGGGGGTTCCCCGGGGACAGGCAGGTCCTCAGGCGCTGTGTGAGGGGCCGCCCTAGTCACACTGCAGCCAAGGATTTGGACATGTTTGTGTGTGTCCCAACTACAAAGGCACAAGACTCCGGTGGTGGCAGGAGTACTGCTTTGCCCAAATTTACGAGAGGGAAGGTTGGGAGAACCACCAGAATGGCTGGCCAGAGGAGGCCTGTGTGTGCCGCCCATGGGAGGGCACTGGGGTGGCCCAGAGGCCCCACGGGGTGGCCGCCACCGCCGACACGCGTTCAGCAATGGGTAAGGGCCAATTCCATTTCAAAAACGTTCCAAAGGAGACATTTTTTCAGAAAAGAGCTGCGTGGATGCCTGCTGCACCCTCCACCCCCTAGAGATTCCTTTCCTACGTGCTTAAGCCTCGCAGGTCCCGACAGCGATGGCCCGTGGCGCAGGTGCAGTGCGGTGGGCTGTGGTGTCCACACGCTGCTGGCTTTGCTGGTGTGCAGAACACGAGCATCCTCGGGCCAAGGTGGCTTCCTCTGAGAAGCCAAAGGCCGGTCAGAGAGGCCAGAGAGCAGGTTTGGGGGTGGGGGGGCGGCATCCCCACACGGGACCCCAGGAGCACGAGGCACACGCTGTGGGGTAGAACGGGAGCTTCGGAGGGGGCCAAGGAAACTCTGATGACGGTGAGCCACAACAAACATTTCCCCTCCACACGGAAATCGCCGGGGGCACGCTGCAACGGTAACAGAAACCTGAAGAACGCAGCTACTCTTGATTCTGACCAACATAGTGCTTGCCTTCCCGACTGAGGGACCCCGGAGCCAGACGCCAGGGCCTGGCCATCAGCTGCCAAGCCCGGTAGTGAGATTCTCGCAACGACGAGGCGATGCCACAGCGCCTCTGGTTGGTCAGCAAACAAATGGTTCATTATCCTGCAAAGCCAGTCATTTTCTTATCTTTTAAGAATTATGTTTTATCCAGGTGTGGTGGCACACACTGTAAACCCAGCACTCTGGGAGGCTGAGGCAGGAGGGTTCTGAGCCCAGCCCAGGTAAGTCAGCAACTTAATTGGGACCTTGTCTCAAAATCAAAACTGAAGAAGGGGGGACGTGGCTCACCGTGAAGGCCGTGGGTTCAATCCCCAGCAGGGGGGCTGGGAGGGAAGAAGATGTGTTTCAATTCTAATACTGTAGATATCACTCCATTTAATTTATACAAAAGAAAACTCATCAGTGACGTTGACTCCGAGGCCCTAGGACTGGCCTCAGCCTGGACAGAAACTGCACCCGCCCTGGGCTACACAGCCTGCCCTTCCACGGGGCTGCAGGCCACGCCCAGGCCTCCGCACCACTCTAGAATTCAGCCCCAGAAGGGACAAAATGGTCCACAGACATGGCCAGACCTGGGGTTCCGCCCATCTGTCCTAACTGCTCCCCAAGAGCCCGCACACCCGCGCCTCCACCATCTGTGCCCACAGGGCCTGCGGATGCCTCACCCAGCTGAGGCAAGGGTGACGTGTTTGTCCTAGAAGTCATCGTCACCCTGCCAGCTGGTCTAGAGGGCCATTCGGAGGAGAAAAGGTGTCGGGCTCTTATGTGCAATGCCCCAGAAGTGAGCAGGGTGTGGTGGCGCACGCCTGTAATCCCAGCACTTGGGAGGCTGAGGCGGGAGAATTGCCATGAGTCCAAGGCCAGCCTGGGCTCCATACTGAGCTCAGGAGCAGCCTGGTCTGCAGAGCGAGACCCTGTCTCAAAAAATAGAAAACAAAACAAACAGAAGTACTGGCAACCAGCTGACAGTAGCCCACAAACAATGCCCCTGTCAGACTCTCCAGGATCTGTGATCCTGACCTTTGGTGGGGAAAGAGGGAAGGGGGTTTCATAGGGTGGCTGAGTTAAGGGTACTGATGCTGGGGGCCTGTCCTGGACCACCAGAGTGACCCCCACACCGTAGCAACACCTTAGGGGGCAGTGAGGGAGTTCTGCCCACAGAGGCCACACACAGACAGCCCAGAAAGATGGTGCCCAGAGATCTGCCTCGGAGACTGAGGGCTGAGACGGCGGCCCCAGGACACTGGCAGCCCCGGTGCCAGCAAGAGGCTCCCGATGGTAGCTGAGGAGCCCTGACTTCACATGGGTTTCTGTGGTTCCAGCCCTGTGCTGCCACAGCCCTGGTCCCAGCAGCCACAGGAACTCCCCAGGAGGTGAGCCCTTCCTCAGTGCGCACAGCTGTGTGACCGGGCCAGCTCAGGGGCCTGTCTACAGGTGCCCCTTCCTTTACCATGAGTGCTGCTGTCCAATCCCAAGAGAAGCCAGCCAGGACCTCGTGCCCCAGAGGAAGGGAGGTACCCAGCTGGACGCTGCCAGTCCCAACTTCCGCGTGGTCCCCAAGATGCCCAGATGGCCAGCACCAAAGAACAAGGGCCACACCACCCTGGAGAAGTAAGCCTTTACCATGTGCCCTTCCTCGGCCAGCATCCCAGCTCCAGCTGTCACCTTCCCTGGAGAGCAAAGGGGACATGACTCACGGTGGGCGCCCAAGGGTTCAGCGTGAGAGGACTCGTGCCCTCCCAGCGTGTCCACCTCTGCCCTGGACCTGCCCAAGTCTAGCCACACAGGGTATCCTTATACCCATCAAATGCCAGAATCTCATCCCTCTGCCACACGCTCAGTCCTCCTGGATCCCCACCCACGCTGGGCCACTCAGGCCAGGGCTCCCAGCCAGTTGCACCCCAGGATGCTCAGGGCTTGGGTGGAAACCCCCAAAATCCCGCCATGGGGACTGAGGCCTCCTGAGGACTGAGGAGGGCCCAGGTGGGCAGTGTGTAGCCAGGTGGGACATGACAAGGAGGGGGGGCATTTGATCACAGGGGGCCATAGAGTATGCAGAATCCTGCTCACCCTTGAGGGCAGGGATGCTGGAAGACCCACCCCCACCCGGCCAAGGCTGGCCACGCCCAGGCCCTGCAGGAGCCTAGGGCTGTGGCAGATGCGGGGTGACCCACCGCCTCCTCTCCCGACCCTGCTGGCCAGGAGCCTTGCCTGGCTTCGGGGATCCCCCTCCCTGGTGCCACAGGAGCCAACCCAGCAGCAGGGGGTGTCAGGCCCCCGGGACCAGCCTGCCAGTCAGCTAACAGGGATTCCTTGGGAAAGGCTTCAGTTTCCTGCCTCTCGGGGATGATCAGAGGACATTCTGTGTTGCAGATTATCTGTGGATTTCATACGCAGTTAGGAGGTAGGGCTTGGCTGGGGGGGTGGATCACTGAGGGTGGATCACCTGGCGGGGGGCACGTGGGGGGAGGGGATCACAGAGGGTGTGGCCTGGAAGCACACAGTGAGCAGATGCCCCTTCCCCCAGACCCCCACGAGACACCTCACGTGGCCCGAGGCAGCCTGGGGAGCTCTCGCAGGAGCTGAGCGATGTGGACCCCGTGGACAGCTCATTTCTCCTGCTGTTCCCATGAGCAAGGACCTGAAGCCCCCAGGATCGTGGTGTGCCTGGGCAGGAGGCAGAGCAGGCTGTGGCCACCACTGCACAGAAAGCCGGGTCCATCCCAGGGACAGCCTCGAACCATCATGCTGCTGATGTCCCTGGAGCCGGAGGATGCTGAGATCAGTGAGGTGTAAACAGGGTGCTGGGGGCTGGTCAGGAGGAGGTGGTTAAGGAATGACAAGCCACAACCTGGAGGCTCTGGTGGTCTGTCCCCAGCAGGGGAGTAAGGAGCCACTTGTGGTCACACCACCCTCGGGGCCATCAACACAGCCAATCAGCTCCCACACTGTGAGCCAACTGGAAGGGCAGGCGACAGTGCCACCTCACCGGCGGAAATGGAGGGGAAGCGCAGTCCAGCCTCCGCTCCGACATCACAGGGCAAAAACGCCCCTGCGACACGATCCTCCAGGTGCTTCCGTCAGGCTGCAAGAGGCTCCCTCCACGCGGGGCCTCAGCCTGCGGGTCAAGGTGGGCTTCCCTGCAGCGGCATCCGCCCCAACCCAGGCAAGCGAGGGGCTGCCAGGAGGAAGCCGGGTCGCAGCCTGGGCATGGCTCCCTGCTTACAGACGGGGACAAAAGATGACAGGGCCAGGGCTGCACAGGGCAGGGACCAGGGAAGGGGCGGGGGGAGGGTCTCGGAGCCCCTGGCTGGGGAGGGCCAAGCAGGGACACTGCGACAGCTGCCACCCAGGGTCTCCAGACAGGGCAGGGCAGGAGTAGCCGGGCTCTGGGGGTCACGGTCATGGGAGCATAGGGCTTGAGATCCCGGGCCGCGCAGTGAAGGGCGAAGAAACCACCTGCTGGCACAGGCCTGTCCTTCCAGCACTCTGGGAGGCTGAGTGAGGCAGGGGGGTTACAAACTCAAGCCTAGCCAGGGCAGCTTAGTGGTTTAGCCAGACCCTGTCTCAAAATCAAAGGCAAAAAAACTGGGCTGGGAGGTCGCCTGGTGGGAGGGCACTGGGTTGGACGCCCCGTGCCACAGAAGAAAGGAAAGCGGGAAGGAGGGGGCAGCAGGAGACGGGCATCTCCGCTTCCCAGCAGCAGGCCCGGCTGGTGGTGCGTGGCCCCACGAGATGGGTGTGCAAGGCCCACCGGGAAGCATCCTCGGGACACTCTGAAAGGCACCAGGCCATCCACACGGAACCCCTGTGCACACGCACGGGGAACATCACCCTCACGACGCTGGCGGCAGGAGACACGTGCGTGCATGCATGTTCACGGTGGGGCCTGGCTCCCAGGGGTCAAGTCCCGGCTCTGCACCTGGCAGACTGCGGAGCAGCAGGTGAAGGCTGGGCCCTCCCCACCAGGCATCAGTGTCCCCGTCTGAAAGCGGGGGCACCCCCCGTGGCCGGAGAGGTGTCGTGCAGATCCCAGGAGAAAGCGGATACGAGGCCTGGCCAGGGGCCCAGAGCCGCAGCCCCTGGGACATTTGAGCCTGCCCCACCCGGGTGCTGCTGGACACCCTAGATGCCCCAAGCCACGTGGCTGTGGAAAAATTCCTGCGTAAACAAAGACACATGCTCGGGTTGCAATGGCAGGACGCTGGCAGCCCGGACTGCCGGGGACCCTGGCTCACGTCCTACAGCCCACAGCCCTTACCCTAACGCTAGCCCAACCCCGGAAATAATCCCTAACCCAGTCCCTAACCCTGAACCTGAACCCAGCACATTTGGGCTCCCCGGACCTGGCTCACACAACACAAACCCCAACCCAACAGTAGCCGGAATCATACAGCCCTGACTCTAATTTTCATCTGAACCCCAACCAATCCCAAAGGCTAACCCAATCCCTACCCAACCCAACGCTAACAGCCCCGGGGTGCCTAGGTACCCTGCTCTCATCACACAACCCCCATCCACGCCCTAACTGCAGCCTTAACCCCAACACGATCCCTCAATCTCGGCAGCTTCAAAGTCCTGTGGTCACCCTTGGAACCTCTGAGTGCCCCACAGAATGTGGCCATGTCTTCCTACTGTCACTATTTCCCCGTGTTTCTACCACCCGTGGGCAAGGGGTGCTGGGCCCCTGTCACTCTCGATTCCCTGGGACCCTGGGAAGATGGCAGAGAAGGGGCCCAGGCTTCACGGCCACCCCCGACAGCAGGCAGCAGGCCCAAGGCCCCGCTCTGGGGTGGGTTTTCCAAGTTGTCCTCTCTAGTCAAGGGCGAAAAAGGACCCCAAGGTATCTGGGCAGAGAAGGAGCCCTGGGCTCCAGGCCCGAGCGGGCGCCAGGCCAGTAGCCTGAGTCCTAGCAGCTGTCGGTGGTGTCAGCAACTGCAGCCTGGCTTGGACCTGAGGACAGGCCAGTCCGTGTAAAGGGCCAGGGCCCTGGCACGGGTGGAGCCCTCCTCCCTCTCCCTCCCCACTAGTCCCTGTCCCCAGCTCAGGCTGACCTGTGCCACACACTCCAGGAGCTCAGGGCCTAGGCATGTT
This sequence comes from Ctenodactylus gundi, assembly GCA_004027205.1. Taxonomy (NCBI): domain Eukaryota; kingdom Metazoa; phylum Chordata; class Mammalia; order Rodentia; family Ctenodactylidae; genus Ctenodactylus; species Ctenodactylus gundi. The sequence goes on from PVKB01004618.1 coordinate 119,352, forward strand.
GGACTAGAATCTCAAACTCAGCAGCTCATTCTAGAAACCACCTCAAAGACAGGAATGATAGAATCGAAAAACCCCAAAGAGCTTCGGTGGCCCGGTTGGGCGGGCGATCGTGACACGGGACAACAGACGGCAAGGTTTGGCAGTCACAGAGAGGGCCACCAGGATCCCATTCCAGAGGAGGTTCCTAATGAAGTTGGGGTGGGGGACTTGTCTCTGTGGACCCCACCCAGAACAGAGGCAGACGGGGCACATGGCACCAGGGCAGCCACCCGTGCTGGGCTTTGTGACGCTGCGGACAGGGAGAGACAGGCCACCTTCCCCTGGCAAGGACTGGGGGGCCCTGCAGCATGGAATCATCCAGACCTGTCCCAAGTCAGGATTTCCAGGCAGGGGTGCCTCCCTGGAGCCAGAAATGGCACTGGCTTCCCCCTCCCACAGGCAAGTGTCCCCCGCTAGGGCCCTTCGACAGCCCACAGGAGGCAACAGGACCTGGCTGCGCCTGCCCCTGCAGACAGCTACCTGTCTCCCCCCTCCTTCTTCCCCCACTGTTTTTATAGAGCTGAGGTCAGACGCAGTATATAACTTTGCCCTCACTCTTTCTAAATTAAAATGGTTTTCTTCACCATTTTCTCCTAATATTAAAAGTATACAACACACTAGGCCCAGTGGCGCAGGCCTGTCATCCCAGCACTCTGGGAGGCTGAGGCAGGAGGATCATAAGTTTCAGCCCAGCCTGGGCAAGTTAGTCATTTAGCAAGACACTTTCTAAAATAATATTAATAATAATTAATTAGTTTAACAAAAATTAAAGGGGGGGCTGGAGGTATAGCACAGTGGTTAAAGCGCTTGCCTTGCAAGCACAAGGCCCTGAGTTCAATTCCCCAGCACCACATAAAGCTGGATATGGTGGTGCATGCCTGTAATCCCAGCACTCGGGAGGCTGAGGCAGGCAGATTGTCCTGAGTCCAGGGCCAACCTGAGTTCCATAGTGAGTTCAGGACCAGCTTGGGCTATAGAGTGAGACCTGTCTCGAAAAGAAAAGAAAAGAAATGAAAAGGAAAAGAAAAATTTTAAAAAGAGGGAGATTCGGGATACAGCAGTATAAAGGCTCTGGTTCAAGCCTCAGTATCCACCACCACCTCAAAATAAATCCCGCATGTGGTCCCTTGCACCCCACTGGCTGTGCTTCGGCAGAACAAGGGTTCCGTGTGCCCAAGTCCATTGCCACCTCCCAGGACCAGAAGTGACGTGGGCACACAGCAGCATTCATGGGTATTTGAATGAGTGAAGGACCGTATGCATGGCCGGCGAAGACCCACCTCGCCCTCCATGCTGAGGCCGCCTCCAGCCTTGCTCCTAACGGCACAAGGCCGAGGTGAGGATCTCTGTGACTCCATCACTGCCGGCTCTTGGGTTAGGCAAAGAGTCCCTGACTCAAATGCTACTCAGGAGGCTGAGGCAGGAGGACTGCCGCGAGCTCAAGGCCAGCCTGGGTGACATAGGGAGTTTAGGACCAGCCTGAACTACAGAGCGAACCCTGACTCAAAAAGAAAAGTCCCGAATCCCAGGACCCACGTCATTGTACACCACCCAGGCTCTGGCACTTTTTTACAGAAGCAGATGAATTCCACCTTCCAAGAGGCTCTGCCAGAGACCTCCTCCCTGCCAGTCCTGCGGGGACAGCTCGGGCCCTGATAAAGGGTCAAGGACCCCTGCCCACTGGCCGCAGGGCTGGGGCTGGCATTCTGCTCCCCCACCCGCGCCCTCCACCTCAGGTACTTTCTCCCACCCCTCTCGGCCCCAGTGGGACCCCGTGGGCTGTGACTCAAGGAAGTGGCCGTCACATACATCACCGACAGACAGCAGGAATCCTCAACACTCCGGCGGAGGACCAGAAGAGCCTGTGGCCTTGGAGACCACCAGTCTGGGACAGAGGAGCTGTGAGCGGGAGGTGAGCTGTCGGCAGAGCCCTCCTGCCGGCGCGGTCCTCTGAGGTTCTATACCGCTGCCTACCGACAGGAGGTGGGACTCCGCCTTCCTTTCCAAAGCTATGCCCCAACACCCCGGCAGCAGAAGTGTCGCTGCTCCAGCCCCACCCCCCACCCTCGGCAGAGTGGTGGTCAACCAAACCAGGCCCTCCGGTCACAAAGGTTGCGGACGGCTGCCCTGTAGCGCTCACTGGTGTAGTCTGGCACTGAGGACACAGAGCTAAGGCCATCCACTCCGTACGATGGGGGAAACTGAGGCATGAGGCAAGTCTCTGAGCCCTGACTTCGGATCCAGGCTGCATGATGCGGAACAGCACGTCCTTCCGTCTTGTCACAGCATTATTACACAAGGTCCCCTACCGCCGGAAATCCACAGGCAACCAGAGCCAGCGGGGCTCAGCAGTCCACGATGCCACACCTGGGCCAGCTGGCTGAGGGCACGCCTACAGCCCTGTGGCACAGAGGGGGTCCTGGCCCAGGAGAGCTGCGCAGATTGCCTTGGCCTCCTACCATGCCACGCACCTGGGCAGCTGCAGCCTGGGCCAGTGAGGCACCGCCTGACACCACGCTCTCAAATGACGCCAGCCTTCTGCACGAAGGGCCTCAGGGACCCCCACCCTATCACCCCTGTTGCCAGATGTGCACACATGCCAGAGTTCACCTCCCCACCATGGCACTGCTGTGCCGAGACCCGGCTGGGGCCAGGGCTATGTGAGTGGCAGGTGCCTAGGGAGGATTCACACTCAGGTTTCAGGCGGGCTCGGCCTCCTGGGAATGACTTTGCCAACCTTGTGCAGGCCGGTCCCCTCACACCCTCTCCCCTGTGGGCCACCAAGGCCAGGCAGCCACTCTCCGGGAGTATGCCCACGGTTAAGACCTGCACGTACACACCGCAGGTCCAACCCCAGTGTCCTTGAATCCTCCAAAGTCCCAGCTGCCCTTCTGTAGGACAATCCCAAGTGCCGAGGTCAGGGGCAGCCAGGGTCCTCCTGCGGAGTCCTGACGACGTGGTGGTGGTGGGGGGGGACCCGAGGCATCAATTAAGGCCACCGAGAGCATGAAATTACCCAGTGTGCACCCAGCCATTATCCCACCTGCCATTAGAGGAACGTTTGCAGGTCCTGCCAAGTCTGGGGTGCCCTCCTCCCCCAGACACCCCTAGATAACAGGTTGGCCATTTCAGACACCCTATTCCAGAGGATTCCTCCCTCAGCCGCCAGCCACTTGCTCTCAGCCACTATCCAGGCACCCAGGGCAGCAGTCCCTCCTTCCTGGTTGGGGGGGAGGGGGCGGGGCTGGAAACATTCCCCTCCCGGAGCCCACAGTGAGCTGTTACTATCGGCTCCTTCCCTGCCTGTGCAACCACCCCTCCCCGGGGAGGCCCTGTCCCCACCGGGTTCTGCACCATGGCCAAGGGCCATACTGCAGTTAGTGCAGAGACAGACGTGGGGCCTGGGAGCCCCGGTTCGAGTCCCCACCCTACTGCGTGACGCCCCAGTAACTCAACTGGACTGCCAGCCCCGCCCCGCTGGGGAATGTAGCAGGCAGGTTTTGGCCCTGCGCAGGCCCTAAGCAGCCCTGGGAGGGCGCATCCTCAGGCCGTGCCCCTCACCAAGGCCTCCCGGAGCTGGGTCTCAGATCCCCCCAGCTCGAGGCACGGCTGGGTTGCACACAGTGGGATTTTCCAGCCCTGCACCGCGGCTGACAGGTCCTGGCGGGTGGGTGGGTGCGGCGGGAGTGGCAGGGCTGGGACGCGCAGGGACTGGAGAGACAACGCGGCGATGGGGTAGGTCTGACACCCGCGGGGGCTGGGGGGGCTCCGGATCCCCAGATCTGTCGCGGCGAGCCCGGGGCACGGAGGGTCAGCCTGGCGTCCCGCATCCAGGCACTGAAGAAACCGCGCCAGGGCGGTGCCCCCTGCCGCAAAGCCCGCCAGTCCCCGCACGCATCCCCACGGCCAGGACTGCGGTGGGCCCGGGGCCCCGGAGCACTCGACCGGACGCTCCCGCCTCTGCAGCCCGGACCCGCCCCAGCCCCTCACCGGAGGCAAAGGAGCGCGGCTCCCGCCGGGCAGCCCCGCACAGCCGCGCCGTGGGAGCCGCGGGGACTCGCGACCGCCGCGCGCGCGGAGCGCCGCGCACCGACCGGCTTGCGCGCCGCCCTCGCCCGCCCAGCCTGGCTGCAAAAGTTGGTGGAGCCTCAGGGTGCTTTCGTCTCGCGGCAGGTGCAGCCTCCCAATGCCGCCTAGCCTTCGCGATGTCGGGGTCCAGCGCGGGGACACGCCGGTCCTCCGGTCGCCAGCACTCACCTGTACTCATCGCCGCCGCTGCGCAGAGTCAGGTGGTCCCGGCGCTGCGGCAGCCACACACCAGCCCGGCGCGCAGGTGCCGCCGCGCCCGAGCGATCCTCCGAGCACCCTCCCGCCCCGCGGCTCGGAGCACCGCCGGCGCCCACCCCGCGGCGTCGCTGCGGCTCCTCGGCGCCGGTCCCGCCCCCGCCCCCGCTAGGGGGCCGCCCCGCCCAGTGTGGAGCCCCGCCCGCTGCGAGCGGGGCGCACCCTGGGAACTGTAGGCGGCGCCCTGTCCCCCCCCGCCGTCCTGTGTGCAGCCGCTCCCGGAAGCAGGGACTACAAGTCCCGGCAGGCTCCGGGCCCGCGCCGACGCAGACGGGCGACGGCCGCTGCGCCTCCTGTGCTCGTTCTGAGGGCTCTGCAGAGCTGTCACCGCTGCAGGCGGCGGTTCTGGGGCGCCTCAGAGTCGCGGGGAGGGCGGCCCGCGGAGAGCCGGGCTCCGGGCGGCTGTTCTCGAGTCATGGAAGCCTTTCTAGGCGCACTCTCCTTTCCAGTTTACAGAAGAGAAAACCGGGGGGCTGGGAGAGGGCGGAGCGCGGGCCGACTTGCCGGCCCTGGGCGGTGGATGTGTGCGGGCTCCGTGGCAGCCGGGTCCCGGACGCGCACCGAGGAGCCCGCGCCTGCCCCGACGCGGCCCGGCCCCGTGTGCGGGCCGGAATAGGGACAGGAGAGGGCTCGGGGAACTGGGCGCGTCGGTGGCCCCGCTGCCCGCGGCACCTGGGCTCTGGGAGGCCTGGCGCCGCCTGGGGACGGGAAGAGGGCTGGGCACGGAGCCCGTGGGATCACATTGGCACACTGAGACGGATGCAGAAGCCGCGATTCCTCTGCCCTCAGCAGTTAAATCAAAAAGCGCCGGAAGCAGAGGCCGGGAGCACATGGGCCCCCGGGGAGGCAGAGTCCTGGGAACCCGACCACCCCCGATGCCCTAGAACCCAGGAGGCCTGGTGGGGCTGTGCCTGCAGCCACTAGGCCCTGGCGCCCTGCCTCAGCCTCTCAGAATGCTGGAAAATAAGCCTGCACCACAGGACCTGGCATCCCTTATTGGGATCAAGGGTCTGACTTAAGGGGAATGCCCCTCAGTTCTGAGGGTGCCCCACCTGGGCAATGGGGGTGGCCCTGGCCCGGCCTGCCCAGTGGGGACCTGGCCTGTCCACCTGCTCCTTCAAGCCACGTGGCGCTGCTGGACCTTCATCCTTAGAGCAGCGTCTGTCTTTTAGGACAGGTCTGGTGACCATGTGAGCTCACTCATGCTGGTCCGCGCTGGCATGAGTTGGTGTCTTAGGTGTAACTGTGTCTAATGCAGGGACAGCCAGGCCCAGTAGTGCACACCTGTGATCCCAGCACTCTGGGAGGCTGAGGCAGGAAAGATCAAACGTTCGAGTCCTCACCACCTTAGCAAGAGCCTGTCTTGAGTAAACAGTGAAAAAGGCTAAGGTTGTAGCTGGGTGAATGGGAGTGGTGGGCACCCACTGAGCTCAGGAGCAGCCCGCTCCCGCCTCCCTATGAGGCTGCCACCTCCCTTTACAGGTGTGAGCCCCGCTGTGTCTCCAAAGGCTCCCGGGTCCCACCGAGGCCCGATTTCCTCCACCCAGGCAAGTGTCAGCAGCGGCCCTGTGAGGAAGAGGTCTGGCTGGCCCTGTTCTGGGCTCCTCTCAGAGCTCGGTGAACTGTGGGCCACTCCAAGCAGCCATACCGCCTCCCCAAATAAGAACCTCCACAGGAGGCAGGTCTAGGGGGCCATAGCAGTTCTCAGCCTGCAAGGACCTGGGGCCCTGTGGTTCTGGCACTTACCCCAGGGAAGGAATCTGCCACCCAGCTCCTTGGTGGCAAGAGTGGGGCTGACCCAAGCTTTGTCTTTTCCTGTCTGGTGTCTTTGCAGCCGGGACCTCAGGGAATTTGCTGATTTCAGTAGATACAGGCAGGGGTTGATCCTGAGTCACGGGGCTGTGACCAGGTATGCCCCTGAGCCGGCCCCGCGGGCCTCAATTTACTCATCTTGCAGATCACAGCGTGTACCCCTTGGGACTGGTTGTGGGATCGAATAAGAGATATAAATAAAAATATTTCAGAGTTTCTGGCAAAAAGTTGGGCTCAACAAAAGATAGTTGTTGTTACAGAACAGACCCGGGAGAGATGTGTCCGCCAATCCCCACAGGCATTTCCTTATTCATTCAGCATCTTAGCAAACCCCGGAGCGTCCGAGGCACGGTTCACGTGAGTTCAGGTAATGAGAGAGGCGAGGGCTTGTTTCTCAGGCCACATGCCTCCTTAGAGAAGGGTGCTGCCACTGTCTTTGGAGGGGTGTCAGAGGGCCCCCAAGGGGCTCAGGGACACAGGCAGACCCTCGACAGCCAGAAGAGTAAGAACTTCCAACTGTCTATTAAAACAGTGATCCCAACCATTTGTATACAGGGACAGGTTTAGTTGAGGACCGTCCCTCCAAGGAAGGGGGTGAGGGTGGGCTGAATGGGGTGTGCTTGTTATGCAGCTTGGAGATGGTGGCAGCAGCAAGCACAGCTGTACCCCGTGGGTCCTAATAGGAGCGTGGGGACGGGAGGTGGGGCTTACCCGCTGCTCCCTGCCTGTCTGTCCCAGTGGCCAGGAACCCTGATATTAAAAGACTAAGTAATCTGGGTGTGGTGGGGTGTACCTTGGTTCTACCACTTGGGGAGGCTGAGGCAGGAGGATTGAAAGCATGAGCCCAGTCTGAAAATTTAGTAACTCAGTAAGACCCTGCCTCAAAATAAAAATATTTAAGAAGGGGCCGAGGATTTTGGCTACGTGTGAAGGCATCAGATTCAATCCCAGGTACCACAGCCACGCGACTGAGGGTGCAGCTCAGTGGTGGAGAGCTTGCCTAGTGTGACTAAGACCATGGGTTTGATCCCCAATCCTGCCAAAAAGAAAAAAAGTCCACTCAGAAGAAGCGCTTGGCTTTGGTGGGCACAGGTGCAGGAGAACCCAGGGGGCGTGAGTCCCCACCCTCCTCCCCACCCCCCAGGTCGCACCTCTCTGCCAGGCAGCCTGGAGGTCCCAAGTCTCACTTGCCCCTCCCCCGGGGCAGTGTGGGAACCCTTGAGAGCCACCCGCCAACCTTGGTGCTTATGGAGGTACTCTGCCCTTGGGGACTCCCCCGTCCTCCCATCCCTGGGTTCAATCCCTAGTACCACAAGAAAAATAAAAGATTTATAGGGAACTAAGCTGGCAGTTGGCAAGCTTGGCTGTCCTGGGAGGCCTCAGAGAATGTTTTCTGGGTAGGCTGGCCATGCGAGGCTCCTCCCTGTGACCCCTGGGTGAAGACACTGGCTTTTTATGAGTGTCCCCGGGAAAGGAACAGCGATCTGACTCTGCTCCATGGTCTTTAAATTGCTTCAAAATTATTAGGTTCATTTGTCCTGAAAATGCTGGCTGCTCCCTTGTGAAGGCACAAAGGTCCCAGGAAATGGAAAAGCACCAGTTTGTGCAGGATGGGGACGGAGGTGGCTGAGCCGGCCCCGAAGGCTGATCCCACATGAATGTGTGCTCAGCACTTTGAGGCTAAGACAGGAGGGGCTGGGCAGGAGAGGGGTCAGCGACTGTGGACCCAGGCTGCTTCCATGAGGCGGAGGGCTCGGCATGTGGAGGGGGGTGGCCTCTATGCAGGGCCTGGCTCAACGCAGGACCCCAAGGGTCACCACGGATAAAGCAGTCACCTCCAGGCCTGCCATGTCCTGCAGCTGCTCAGCACCTGAGATGTCAGGCCTCTTATTTCTTGAATGTCGCCTCAAGGACCCTGTGGTCATCATTATTGGCATGGTTTTACAGATGGGAAAACCCAGGCATTAGCTCACCCACAAGGGACACGGTTACCCAGCAGACACACACAGGCCCCAGAGAGTGCCCTGGGCCTCTGACACCACACCCCTCCTGCTTTGACTTTGCCTCCAAAGGCCATTAGGGCCCAGAGGGGCCTTGAGTACACAGGCAGTTGGCACAAGCCCCCTCATGCTAGGCCCTACCCTTTCCCCCAGACAGCGCAGCCTGACCCATAGGCCTCCGTGGCAACTCCTCTTTGGAGGGGGCCCCCGACTCCTATCTGGGATCAGGGCCACTTTCGTTCTCAAGGCCGGGCTGCACCTGCCACACCAATCCCCTGGCTCCACGCGTGAGTTCCTGCCACTCGCCATCACAGGCAAAACTCCATTGGGGTCCCCAGCCCGGGAGTGTAGCCAGTGACCTATGAGACTAGGCATGGCCACACTGTAGCTCCCATCGGTGCCCCTCCCCGCAGAGGCCTGGCACAGTCTGAGCCCCTCCCAGCATCTGTGGCCACCCTGGGTCCGCCGTGGCTTCCCACACTCTGCATCTGGAGGCGAGCCTGCACCGGGCTCCCCTGGGGCCTGGTCTAGAAAGCAGGTGTCTGCCCTGGAAACCCAGCTGTGCACAAGCCTGCAGGCTGGGGCTACGGTGGGACACAGGGCAGGCAGCGCCCAGGGAGAGAGGCACAGCCTGGCCCTCGTCGCCCACGTAGCGGGGTGCCTTGCCTGTCCTTGCCTCCCAGGGCGGCCCAGAAATTGATTTCCTTACAGCCAAATGGAGAAACCAATGAAATAGGATTTCATTGTGGGATCTTTCCAACCACTCAATAATTCAAAACCACGTCATGTGAAACCAGACGTAAAGCTAGCCCAGGACCCAGAGAGAGCGGCCTGAGCCTCTCGTTCCAGCTCAGGGCCACAGGCCTGGGTGGCCTGGGCGGCAGACCCCAGCTCGCCCGGGTCCTGCAGGTGAGGTAGGAGAGGCCCGGCCACCAGGAGCACGTGTGTGTGTGTATGTGTGTGTGTGTGTGTGTCTCACGGAGCCCTCTCCTCCCCCTCGCAGCACTGTGTGCGCTCAGTTCCCTCAAGCACAAGCCCCGAGAGACAGTGGGGTCCAACGGACAGGACAGGGCCAGCGGCGCGGGCCCGTCGTCCCAGCCCTCTGGGAGGCTGAGGCAGGAGGATCACAAGTTCAAGCCCTTGTCAAAATAGACTAGGGATGTAGTTAGCTCCATGGGAGAGCACTTGGCACCATCTCCGGTGCTGCAGCACACTCGTGACAGGGCGTGGGAGTGGACACGGGCTTGCTTCTGTTTTCCTGGAGGTTTGCTTTGTTTTGTGGGTCCCTGCTCCGTAGCCTAGGCTGATCCTGAGCTCACTGTGTAACCCAGGCTGGCCTCGAACTCATGGCAGTCCTCCTGCCTCAGCCTCCCGAGTGCTGAGTATAGGTGTACACCAACACGGCCAGCTTGTGTCGTGCTGGGGATTGGAACCCAGAGCCTTGTGCGCAGCAAGCAAGTACCCCAACCACTCAGCTGTGCCCGCAGCCCTCACCCGGGCCTGTGGGAAGCGTAGCTTTCAGTTCCACCATATCTTTGCACACCTCTCCCTGTGTGTGAAACCTCCCCCGGGCAGGCGGCAGGTGGCTGTGTCCTCTGTGTTCACCGCAGGTAAGACATGGCCAATGTACCACCTGAAGCCTCTTGAGTTCGTCTTCTAAAATCCACCCTTCTGTGAGCATCCTGGTCTTCTGAGCTCCACCAGAGCCTTCCATCAGACTTCGATTACAGCGTCCGAAGTATTCTTTATGCAGCATCTCCAAACCTTTCCAAACTCCGCCTATACACGAGTCCCGAAGGCTCGTAAACCACGTGGGGGTAAAGCCACAGCAGACATCCCGCTTCTCTGGTTCCAATTTTTCCCTTGGTTATTTTTCATCACTGGGACAGAATACCTGACATCCACGATTAAGGGAGGAAAGATTATTTCAGCTCACCGTTTCAGAAGGTCCCAGACAATTCGTGGATGGCCCACAACAGTGGGATCACTAGAAGCCCCGCTAGAAAGAAGCTGTTCACAGCATAGCAATTTTGCAATTAAGAAGCCAAGAGCCAGAGGAAGAGCAGAACCAGCCCATGTCCTTCCAGGTCATACCTCAGTGGCCCGCCCCTTCCAGGTCAAGCCCCAGTGACCCACCTCTTCCAGGTCATATGCCAGCGCCCCACCCCTTCCTACTAGGCACGTGTCTTCACAGCAGGAGAAATCGATGAATCAACCCATGGTTGAATCACTTTCCAAACAGGAGGCTTTTGGAGGACAGTCCAGATCCAAACCACAACACAAGCTCACACGGAGTCAGATCTCTGCGTCCAGGGTCCACCGGGTTCTGTCAGATTCTTGTGCTCATTTCCCACTGCCCCTAATCACCAGGGACCCTGTGGGCACGTGGCCCAGTTGGGGGCTTCATCCTGGTGATAGGACCAGCTTTTGTCTGGAGAAGCTGGGACAGCTGTGTCTGAGCCTTGGTCTAGTGCCACCCAGCTGGCACCCACAGTCTGGCACTGAAAGCAAGCTGACCTGTGAAGTCCTGCAGATCAGACGAGTCTCTAAATGTCCAAGCCCAGACCACATGGACTAGACCAGAGCAGGGCAACTGGCGGTCTGAACCCCACTGTAGACGTGGAATTCTCAGGGTGGTAGGGAATGGCTGCTTTTCACTGCAGGGGTGAGCCCCTGAGCCCACTCTGGCCAGCCAGGAGGCACACCTGCCATTCTAGCTACTCAGGAGACTGAGGCAGGAGGGTCACTGGAGTCTAGGATATCAAGGCTAGCCTGGACAATTTAATAAGATCTGCTAACAAACAAAAACCCTGTCAACACCACAAAGCAAAATTGTGAAAGCGTATACTTACTGCATGTAAAAACTTTAAAGGTGACCACGCCTCAGACAGAGCTAGCCACCAGGAACAGAGATGCCAGCTAGCTGGGTGGCGGGGCTTTGGGGACCAGGCAGAGGTCAGGGAGAGTGGCCATCCCTGCCAGCCCAAGCCCTCTCCCCTGCCCACTGCCGGGGTCTCTGGTCCCCACTGGGTCTGTGGCCACTGTGGTGTGGCCTTCCTGAGTCCCCATGCCCATAGCTCCAGCAGTACAGAAATGTAGGCTCCACCCCTGTGGGATGCCCAGGAAGTGCCTGAGTCCCTCACTGCCCCCATCCCGCCCCTTTCCAGTGGGCACAGTGCCCACCTTGTGGGGGGGGAGGGGGTGCCGAGGGACAGGTACACAGCACAGATAAAGGGGAATCTGAAGGACTTAGTCGAAAGTGCCTAACGGTCGGGCCTGATGGTGCAGGCCTGGCATCCCAGCACTCTGGAGTCTGAGGCAGGTGGGCTGCAAGTTCAAGTCCAGCCTGCGGAACTTAGCAACTTGATGAGACAGTGTCTCAAAACCAAAAATAAAAACGGGCTGGGATGTAGCTCAGCGTGAAAGCGCTGGGCTCACCAGGTGGATGCCAATGCAACGCCATCCTCCACCTCTTGGGGGCAGAAAAGATGTGTGTTCTAGTATCTGTCCAGATGGTCCAGTTTCTGCCCCTGGTTTTTTGTTGTTTGAGCAGAGGACCTGTCCCGGGGCTATATACCAAATATATAATATAGTTATTATACCTACAAAGCTTCTTTTTCTCAGAGTCTGGCTCTGTAGCCCAGGCTGCTTGAACTCCTAGGAATTCTCCTGCCTCAGCCTCCCCAGTGCTGGGATTACAGACGTGTGCCATGACATAGGGCTAATTTTCATGTGGACCTGGGAAATTGAACCCAGGGCCTTGAACATGCTAGGCAAATGCTCTGACCATTGAGCAATGCCCCCAGTCCTAAAACTACCTTTTAAATTTTTTTAAAAATGGGGGCCGCATTTCTGGGTCCCTTTCCAGGTAGCAGAAACTTTCCCTCCTTTCCTTCCCTCTCGTGTATTTTTCCCAATAAAGTTCCTGCTCTACACAAAACAAAAGCCAAGACTGGAGCGCTTGCCTAGGAGGTGACCCCAGCACCACATAAGCCGGGTGTGGTAGTGCACGCCTGCTGTGATCCTCGCACTAGGGGGCCAAGGCAGGAGGATTGCGGTGAGTCCGAGGCCAGCCTGGGCTCCACAGTGAGTCCAGGACCAGCCTGGGCTGCAGAGCGAGACCCTGCAGTGGGCAAGAGAATAGGCCAGGAGAGAGAGGCAGGGTAACGACAGCTGGATCGGCAGGGAACCTCGGGACCTGAGATCTTCTGTGCAAACCCCGATTGACGACTCCTAATCCTATCAGTTCCTGAACCCGGGCTCCAGGCCACACCGCACTGGGGCTCAGGGTCTGGGGGGTGTAACACAGCCTCAGAAGAGAAATAAATATATACAAATGCACGGGCAAAATGCCCTGCAGGTCTGCGCCTGGGGGCTCCCCGTCCCTCTTCCTGCCTCCCACGAGGGGCAGGGGGCAGCGGGCATCCCCTCCACTCAGGCGGGACAGGGACATGGAGGCTCCAGGCCACCAGGAGCCACCAGGGAGAGAACCGTCGGCCCCGCGGGTCCACGCAGGCCTGGGTCCCGTGCAGCTCTGAAGGCCGAGTCCTGGCGGGCCCCTGCCTTGGCCACATGCGGGTAGGGAGGTCACACCTCACTTTCACGATCACACCAATAGTGCTTTTTTTTCCTTTTGGTAAAATAATCACTATGATTATGGAGACAGCAAGAAGCAGGCCTCACCCACCTGAAGGCCTTTCCTAGGCTTGGGCTGAGCTGGTTTTCTCATAAGAGCTTTTTTTGGGGGGTACAGGGTCTCACTCTAGAGCCCAGGCTGGCCTTGAACTCACCACAGTCCTGCCTCAGCCTCCCGAGTGCTGGGATTACAGGCGTGCGCCCCCACACTGGCTTATGTAGTGCTGGGGAATCGAACTCGGGTACTTAGCTCTTGATTTAGCGCTTGCTAGGCCAGCACTTTAACTGCTGAGCTGTTCTTCCAGCCCCTAAAGAGCATTTTGCAAGAGCCGGGTGGTGCACACCTGGAATCTCACCCTCTGGGAGCTGAGG